>JAAAKQ030237063.1:0-11168 GCA_010016005.3 Zanna intricata | reverse complement strand
AGTTTACCCACAGTTGTAAGTGAGTTAATATTATGTGTGGCTATATAATTAATACGTTTGAATTTTAATTTCCTGTTAGATTCTGATTTTGAGTTTAAATTATATACACGATTTAAGGGTTTTTCCAGGAGATGCTCTGATACATCTTGTAAATCTTTTAAGTGACTGCTTACCGAATCCGAGTGCAGTCTTTTCTGGCTTTGTTTAATACCAGGCGGTAGATTTTTACTTAAAAGACCATCCATATTTGACTGTCGAAGGTAGTCAACCTTGTTGAATATTACTTTGTTCAACATTATATTTCCTAGAAAATTGCATCTCTTCTTGTCCTGATGGAGCAGCAGAAAATCAGGGAAAATGAAAAGTTTTATAAGTTTTAACATGAATTACTGATACATAGAATTGGGTAGTAAACATTATTGTTACTGGTGTCATTATTATTAATTAAAAATAAATTTGTATTGCAATATCATGGGCATTCAGTGAAGGGTGCCTTCAGGCAAAAAAGATTGGGAACCACTGCCGTAGTACAAATTTTTCTCAACAATGAACAGCATTATCCAACTACACACAAGAAATGAAAAAAAAAAAACTCCTGTGCAGTTCTGCAGAAGAAGACAAACTCTTCTGTTCCGACACCTTCACTATAGTCAAGAATGTACTCATTTTCAGAGTATAATGCACTACATATGTTCAATCAACCAATGGATCCTACACACGAGCATTAAGTTTCAACTCACTTACCACTATGACTTGCTGCCTAAATGTTTCTGAAAATTACACTACAACATAACCTCAAATTTTATTTCTATTTTAGATTGTGCGTAATTCAAGAATGACTAAACCAATCTTCATCAAATTTTTAGTGTACAACTTCAGATATACTACTATTGCATATCTAAATTTCAATGCAATTGATCTAGTGGTTCTGGAGAGTCTTGAGCCACAAAATTTTACACATGTATATAAAACATGTATAAACATGTGTAAAACATGTATTTTGTACATGTTTATATATTTATAAATATATAAGGAAATCCATATTTAAATCAATGATATTTTCATACATCAAAATGTAAAGAAAATTAATTTTCAACCCCCCAATCTCACAATGCAACCAAAAATAATACCATACTTTTCTTTGAAAAGTAGGTAAAAATTGTAAGAAAGTACATTATATTACTTAAGTTAGTAAAAAGAGAAAAAATTAAAATAAAGTACAGTACTGAGATATAGTAAAAAGTAAGGAGCAGTTCTATTTCACCTTTAAACCATGATTCTGATGGGGTATCATCTACTACCTTATTCTAGTTAGAGTCCATAATTTTACATTAAAGAAGGCTTTACACTAATCTTTGAGATCGTTTAAGAGAACTAGGTCTAAATTTTGATGTTGCGATCAACACTTTCTGAGCAGTATGCTGTGTTTAGCTATATATATTATTAAACGGTGTGACGTTCCAGAAAACTTCTGTGTATAGTGAAATAATGTAAATTGAGGCCCATATTACTTGCAGAAATATAGGTTAGGTTTTGTTAAGTGATTTGTAAATTACTGTATCAAAAAATACTGTACTTTATTTTACTATTTTATTATTACAATACAATGTATATATTTAAAAAGAAAAAATATGTACTTATCTGACAGTCAAATAAAAAATTGTTTAATGTGAACTTTTTTCTAAAGCAATAGATTTATGTCAAAACTAAACTAACAAAATTCACTTAAAAAATTGTAACTGAAAAATTACACATATCAACGGAAACAATAGAGATTAATCTCTTTAAAATTACCATGCATAAATTATGCATCAGCTTGCATTGTTGAAAACATTATGTCTATTGTAAAACAGAAACAAATTACAATTTTACAAAGCTAAAATTAACACTTTCAGAGGCAAAAGTAACAATGTTTATAAAATATCAAAATTATTTTTTAATTAATAATAAAAAAAATATAATTGTATATAACAACAATTTAATACACAAATACCTATGTTTTGAAGAGAATTTGACAGCGTTTTTCAAATCCTGACAACCAGAGTCCACAACCCAAGAGCAATTAATTAAAACGCCGTTTTTTAAAGAACAGTCTAATTCCATTTACAATGTTAATGAAAGGTAATTAGCTACTTCTGCCTTTTTAACTCAAAATTATATAAACCCACAACACACTCCAAGCATAACCTCAAATTAACAACACATCCAGGTCCTTCAGACTCAATACGACTGCAATTTAGAATAATAAAGTATTGCATACGTATTACAGTATAATAGCAACCAGGGTCGATATCGAAAAAAGTTTAAATTCTAAAGAAAATAACAATTGTTGAAACCGATATCAAAAATAAGATTAGAACGTATTTTTTTTTACAAAATATTTTGGTAACATTAAAAATGTTTATAAAATACAATGAGATACTTTTTCGTATTAAAAAAATGGAAAATGTTGTGGTAGTAAAGACGGCATAGAAATGCGCGCCTAAATAAAATGGTTTAAAATTTAAAAATAAGAAAAGCTTATTTTTTGTCCACTTTACACACCGTTTACCAGTTCAGAAATAAAAAAAAAAAATCCCTGTGGTCCTCCAACTTCTGTAGATATTTCAGAAAAAATATTCCACTAAAAATAATTAGTTATTTTCATTATTAAAGAATTTTAAATTATCATGACTTACTAGTTCCCATTATAGCTTTGATATCTATTTTTTTAACCAAATGACTATTTTCTCAGTAACTTTATTTTATTATTAATTTCTAGAACAACTATTCTGATGATTGTTTGTATTAAAAGTGGATATGCTACATGTATATTTTAACATGTTTGATAAATAAGTAAAAAAAAACTGGTAAGCAAGTTCAATCGGCTTTTAATTACAATCACTGATAATTTAATTTTTTTCACTTTAACTTCATCACATCTTCAGTGAGTAATGGTGTATTCCCTCAGTTTTTTTTTCAAATAAACCTATTTAGAATATTGCTGGAAGTTATATTGTATCTAAATTGTCTACTCATTTATCACACACATACATCATAGTGGTGTATTTTGTATGTTTATTTATTTCATTCTAAAATATGAAATTTGGAACACCTTTGTTGTATGTATGTAAAAATATTTTATCAGTGTTGATGATTATGGGTTTATTAACAAATGATTATTTCTTGTTATATTGGGCGTTTAAGGATTCTTATTTTGAAATCCTGTTCAAACAATGTAGTGCAATTTAGATTGTGTATTCCAGTACAAAACAACTAAAGAAAGGATATACAAATCCTCAATTTTCTTTTGTAAATTGTGAAATAGTATTTGTGTACATTACGAATTTTATATAATTTTGAGTTCTTTTGTATATATAGGTGATTTGAATTTGTTCATTATACTCCTAAAACTAAGCATGTTACATGAGGCTGTAAATTCTTAAACTACAAACATTCAAAACACTGATAAATGTGTCCTACATTGATGGTTCTCTATACATTTGAATATCTTCAAGTTTAAATAATTGCTGATCAGTATGACAAAACAAACATTTAAGTTGAGATTCCAAAATTTTTTTCATAGCCAATTACAAAATTCCTTTCTCAGTATATCTGTTAATGATATATATTTTTCATTTATCTATGAAAATTTGTCCAAGTGTCTATAATTAGATAATCTGTCTTTACTATCTACAAATGTTTCATGAATTACCGTACAGTCTAGCACTAGTAGGCCTTGTGCAGAACTCAGGTGGTAACTACTAATAAACTTTTACATCAAGATTTATTTCACTTCCTGCTTCATAATAGAAATTTATTTTCTCAGATACCTGACAACCAATAAGGCCAGACTGATTGCATTTCTTCTGCCATCTTGTTACCCTAAATGTTGCAGTAACTCAGGATCAACTGCAAGCAAATGGCTTTTCCTTGTCTACTTTGAATTTAGTTCAAATAAACAAAAGAAAAAAATTTACATCTACATATTTAATCAGATGTCTCATAATTCAGTAATATGCTTCATAACATCTTGAGTCAGTCCATATACAGATTTTCTCTGAATCATATTGGTGAGTGGACAAATGCAACAAGAGATTTATCAAATTTAGAAAAAAATCCTTACAAAGTCATGGTCAGAATATCCTACCCATTTATTACTGATCAACCGATCCTAGAGCACAGTATTAATTTTTTTTTCTGCTATTGTTGAAGAAAGATAATGGTCTTCTTATTTTTTCCAATCATCAACTGGTAGCAAAAATTCATCACACAATTTGTATACTACAAACTACTAAAAAGGTGTATTACTTTCACTGTAAACTTGCTTCAGTCCATACATTAATTAAATTTCTTAAACATGGTTTCCACTAGTATATAAACAATAAAGTAATTAAAAAAAAATTTTATCCACCTTACCAGCACAGATGTAATTTTTTTCAGCAGCTTTCGGTTTATTTAAACTATTATCAGGAGATTAAAAATATTACAATAAGTCAAAAATTAAATTAACATACAGTCACGACTGATTGTCAACAGTATACTCTTATTATTTTATCTCTTATCTATTGAGAAAAATTTCATCTTTGTGCTGGTAAGGTAGATAAAAAAATATTTAATTACATTATTAATTTAATTTCCTGATGCACAAGATGATCTGATGACGTGATAAAAAATTAATTTTTTTAACATAGCTTGAAGCTTTATGCTATTAAACAAATTCATTCAAGCTATGAATAAATAAGACTTCTATTAGAATGAATTTGTTTTTTGGGAGGCCTGGGCATAGCCTTCTAAATAAGAACTACGTAAAATTGCAATTTTATCATTATAACTAGGCTGCTGAATGTTAAACCTAACAGCAGTATGTCATCTTTCAGAATGAAAAAAGATAGCATCACTGTTTTGAGAAAAAATGATAGTACAGTCCAGTAGACCGGTCCTTTGAAATGGCTTCCTTCCAATTAAGAAACTAGTAGTAAAAAATTTAATAATGGAATAAATCCAGAAGGGGAATAAAATAAATCCTTTTTCTAAGGCTAACAGGTCCATTTAACAGTCATTCTTTGTAATACTGCCTGTGTCAACAAATGTTGTTCAATGAGAATTATCTGGCTAGAATAGGAATTCAAGGGAAAATATAGACTTGTACAATCATTCTCACACTTCAACTTGGGTCTGGTTCTGTAGGTCAAGGGATATGAGTACAAATATGCCAGGAAAGATGAGTTAAGTTCAGTTTTGAAGAAGCAAGTATACGAAAAAAAAGTATATGCATATATGCTTGACGTGATTGCAAGAGAGCATTGTTAGTCAACATGTAGTGCTAAACAGTTTGATGTGTCATCACAAGCATTCCAGTGTGGTCAGTATGTGAATGCAGGAAGCGGTTTGGTGAGTTACCAACAGCAAGTAGTGAAAGGGTTGGTCTAGTGGTTAAACTTATCACAAATCAGCTGATTTCAAAGTTGAGAGTTCTAAGGTTCAAATCTCAGTAAAGGCAGTTACTTTTATATGGATTTGAATACTAGATCATGGATACTGTTTATTTTTTGGTGATTGGATTTCAATTAACCATACATCTCAGGGTTGACCTGAATCCTGTACAAGACTACACTTTATTTAGATTGATATATATCATCCTCATAGTGGTTCCGGTGGCTAAACAGGACAAAAGTAGTGAAAGGGATAAGATATTCAGTTGATTCATAAATTATACAGTAGTTTTATTTGTGAACAGAAAATGTATTTATAGTAAAATAATTTTAGTCTAATCTCATTTTCATAGTAATACAATGCCAGTTGTTATAGGTTAAGTATTAGTGGTCATGACAATGTCTTTTGTCAATGGAACTGAATTCTAGTTTTTACGATTTAACTACAAGTAAATAAATCTTCACTTTATTGTAAATTAATAATTATTTTATTTAAATTATTTATTTTGTACATAATCTATTATTATTGCTGAAGTTTGATACATTATTTTTGTTGTCATTATTATTTTTATTGACTTGCCAAATTTTTGTATGTTATTAAACTAATAAATTGTAATTATATAAAAATTTTCAATTGTTAATCTCTCAATATCCTCATCTAATAGCGACACATGACAATATTGATCAACTGAGACTGATGCAAGGTAGTCTCACAGCAATATCTGCTTTCCAATCTCTACCTGCAATTTCTGTTAGCTCAAATTGAAAACATGTTTTTGCCATAACAAGTAGTTTATCTCCTTATGTTCATATTTCTTATTAAACACTATTCAGTAAAAAGACCATTAAATCATTCAGTCCATTTAACAAATCAAGAAGTGTCTGAAATTAAATGAACTTTATATTAGAATTCTGGTGAGTTATCCAATATCATCAGAAAAAATTTTTCAAGATATCAGGAAAGCCCACTCTACTTATTCATTGCCAAAGGACTTAAAATTGAACTGAGTAATGCCATTTCTACTCTCACAGGTGTAATCTATTTTATTATCAACTTTAACCCAGGTTTTAAAATAAATTATTATTTATTACTTAATAAAACCAGCATTAACTCATTATACATGTTATGTAACATTACACTGTTTTCCAGTCCTATTTAACTACTCATGTTTGCAAATGTTCAGTGAGAATCATTTTATTGTGCAATCATTTGTCTTGAGCACACTGACATTAAGTAATGAAGAGTACAAGATGAATTCAATTGGTCCTAATGCATTATGAAGGGTGTCAAAACATATGGTGGGAAGGTTTGAACACGCTTTCAGGAAAATTATATATATTTCCAACATCTACTTAAGACATTACCAATTGTACATAATTAGATTTTATGTATGAAATCAAATGTGAGCATCTCTGTATTATAGTCCATAGTGAAATTATAGTGTATAATATGGATGCAAACTATGAAATGATTGCACTGTATTAATTTCTTATGTATAATAGAAAATGTACTTTTCCAGCTCTTTATTTATATTTTGTTGATGTTTAAAGACAACTATCTTTGTAAAGGATCCTATAGTGCAATATTAATCACTGTAGCAGGTTGGTGCATTCATGCAAAAAGATAAAGAAATCTTTGGCCTATATCAATTTGGAACATACAATGTTTTTATTTCTCCACTATAAGAACAGTATGCTTAGCCAAGTTTTATAAAAAAGTTAGCCTGTTAATAAGTACCTTGCTGATCTGTCAATACCACATAAAAAAGTTGTGCAAATGACAAATTGGGAATATGAAAAATCTTCATCTATTAGTTAAAGGACTTTGCTCTTTCATAGCGAATATGAGTTTACAACTATTACTTCTTATTCTAAAATTACTATGAAAGGCCTCTTTCAATTTGCTATAAGTATCTGTAAACACAAGTCTTATTAAAAATAATTTGATAAAAAATCACAGAAAATTGTGAATTTATACTTTTCTGTGATATTGTTCCAAATCTCACACTAATTTTAAGAATAAAAAAGTAATAATACTGAACAAATGACAGCCAAAATCACTTTAATAATTATTAAAGTACCACAAATCACTAATAAAGTTAGTCTTCTCACTTATATTTTTTTTTATTTGTTTCACCTCCAGAATCAACGTTAGGTTATATCTTCAGAGGATGAGATGAACGAATTGTAGCGTGTGTGAAAAATGCCATGCCTGACCGGGATTCGAACCCGGAACCTCCGGATGAAAAGTCGAGACGCTATCACTCGGCTACGGAGGCCAGCCAACTTTTATTTTATACTGAGAACTTTAACCTGAATACATTCAGTACAAACTTACAATAATGTTTAAAACAATCTGTGTTTTAAATTAAAATATATTCATTAATATTATTTAGAACAGCACTTATAGCAACTAAAACAAACAACAAATAAAAAATTAAATATGGTGTAGTAGAATTTTTTTATTCAATTGTAGCACAATATTTTCAAAATTTTGGTTTTTAATAAAAATTGATTTTTTCAAAATTTTATTCAGTTTTTATAGTTTAATTTCAAAAATTTTCTCAGAATCAAATTTTCTACAAACTTTGTCTAACTAAAGAAGCTTTATTTGATTATTGGCAATTTGACTAAATAAATTTGTCAGATCTAAAATGTGTAATTTTCAACTTCAACTTTTTAGTTTTTACAATAATTTTCTTCTTTTTACTTTAACAATCTTCTACTGAAAATACAGTTTTTGAATCCATTTTTTTTTCAATTTTTCATGCAAGATTGCAATAAGAAACTAATTTCCTTAATAATTTTTCTCCATTCAGTTTTGTGTAACATTATTTGACCTTTAGAGCAGAAACCTGAGCAATATCCTTCATTCATAAACAAAGCATTTCTTGACCTATGTTCACATGAATTTTCTTCATTATTTTAATACAAGGAAAGTACTGAAGTAACTATTGAAACACTCTGAATTTATATCATATACATATTTAAAATCAAACTCTTTTAACTAAATAGCTCAATCTTTTCATGTCTTAGTATTAAAAAAAACAACTAATGCAGACATGCCTTTTATATCAATTTGTATTTCATTTTCTACACACCATAAAAAAAAGTGGAGCTAATTTTAATGAAACTTGTGTACGGAGTAAATCTCAAATATGATTTTTAAATATATTCTATCTTCTAATGTAAAACATTTACTGGAGGAGGGAAGCGCTTATTCAACAACTTTTTTCCAGTTTAATTACTTGATTATTTATAAGATTTAAGACTGTTAAAGGCTTTTTTCATTCTGATGGTGCTCAAACAAATTGTTTTACTAAATGCAGGAACAGGATTTCCTTGCCAACATGATTGTTGCAAAAGTTAACTTCTGCAGGAAACATTTTATGAAATTTTGACCAACTGATTCTTTCTATAAGTAATAAATGTTACTCAAAATTCTATTCTCTTTTTGTCTATCTGGTGTTGTAAGTCTTTTCAGGAATAAGATATACTGCTTTCATGAGTAGGTACCAGAGTAACTCAAGTGAAATCAGGTACTACCACTAATTTTACATGTAATCCTACTCACATAAATTAATGTTAAACATAATACAGTCAAATTTAAAAATACATACATACATACAATCCTTAAAATAAAAAAAAACAAAGTCTATTCTCTCTAATCTATAAATTTTCTTAAATTAAAAACATGTCCAGTACAAGTATTTTAACTAGGAGAGATTAAGCAGTAGTATGGTAATGCTAAATGCATTTATTTATATATTCATACATGACTTGAATGAAACATTCTATGCAGACATTAAAAAAGTAATTATACATGTTTAAAATTAAAACTAAATACAAAATTTTAAATTAAAAGATTTCAAAAAAAAAATTGTAAATGGATAAAACATATATGATGATGATTTGTTTTGCATGTGGTTTTAATGTCTCATTCATATTGAAAAAAAAGCCTCACTGAAATTATCTAATTTTTTGTTGGAATTGTAATACAGGACGTTTGATTTAGCAGTCAGAAACATAATGATTGAATGAAATAAAAATAATATTTTACTTACTAATCTATACTAGAGTATAAAAAATAAAATTGAAGAGAAGAAACAATAAAAGGGTTACAGTGGTATACTCAAAAAAATAACAACTATTAGTATTTCCATATTTCAGTTCACTTTATAATAATAAAATCTCTCTAATAAAATGTAACAAAAATATTCATTTGAGTAAATATCAGAATATTATTTATATACAATCTTCAAAAAACAACTAAATTAAAAAATTTATATATTTTTAATAACATGTAATACTTACACCAAAAATACTATTCTTATGCAAAAAAATACTTATATCAAATATACCATAAAGATAAAAAATAAAACATTGAATAAACTAAATACTATGAAGGTGTTAATTTTGACAACGGGTCAATTAGAACAATAATACTTATTATAGATGATGTAGTACCCAACATACCAACAATACCAGGACTAAGTTTAAGAAATCCTAAATTAGTCAATGGTATAAAAACATCACAACTATTTTTAACTACATCTAATACAACATCTTTATGTTCACACAGAATATTTAATAAAACCCTATTACCACTCCAATAATTACTGTAAGTAATGCGAGTATTTTGACTATCACTACAAACTGTTTTAATACTTTTAGATTTATTTATCTTATTATTGTACAATGATATTATTCTCAATATTTCATACACATCACGAATTAGATTACAATATATTGAAAATAACCAGTATCTATTAGCTGTAGTTCCCCACTCTGCTGTATTAACATCAGCTAAGCCAGCTCGAGCAGCCCACAACACATGATCACATAATAAATACAATCCATTTGTTATTTTAGATAATGTTGAGGTCAAACGTACCATTGGTTCGGCATAATTTATGGTAGTCAGTGAGCTATAGAGTACATCTATACACCTACCCAACCTCAGTACTGAAACAAAAAATGAAATGAATATAATAAAAATCATGAAATAGAATGTTTAAGCAATATGATGTATGGCTAGAAAATAATGGGACTGAATTTTTGTAAGACAAACAGTGCGAGTCTCAAGGTTAAACGCCACATTGTCGAGTTGCCTGACATCCTCCTTTTACATGCCAGCTGGTATGAGGACTGTAGCCTGCTCAGTTGGGCCACAGCCTTCACTTGTGTCGAATTGTATACCTGCCGTTTGTTGGAAAAATGGTAGGCATTTTAATAGAGCAATGTGTTAACGTGAAATTTTTAGTGAAACTCGGCAAGTTGCAACAGATACCTATTCTCTCTTATGACAAGTGTATGGTGATGAGTGAAATGTCATGCACACGGGTTTTTGAGTGGCATAAACGGTTCAAAGGAGGATAAGAAATCGAAGATGATCCATGTCTAGGACGTCCTTCCACTTTGAAAATGGACGAAAACATTGAAAAAATAGACAATTTCATGTCTTGAAGGTTAAACAGTGAATAAAGAATATTATCTTAAGGTTCTAACTACTCTCCGTGAGCGAGTAAGAAGAAAGTGACCTGAGTTGTGGAAGAACAATTCATGGATTCTTCATTAGGACAACACTCCAGCCCACACTGATTTTGGTCTTTTTTGGCTAAGCATGGGATCCCTGTGCTGCAACATCCATCCTACTCACCAGACCTAGCCCCATACTACTTTTTTATGTTCCCGAAAGTGAAGGAAGCATTGAAAGGAACTAGGTTTGAGACAGTTGAAGCTGTGAAAGAAAAA
>JAAAKQ030237041.1:0-11169 GCA_010016005.3 Zanna intricata | reverse complement strand
TGCTAGTTCTATGTAAAGATTAAAAAGTAACGGGGATAGGGAACATCCTTGTCGGACTCCCTTTTTTATTACTGCTTCTTTTGTACGTTCTTCGACTATTAAATCTGTTGCAGTTTGGTTCCTGTAAATGTTAGCAATTGTTCTTCTACATCTATACTTTACCCCTAATTTTTAAAAAATGCTGAACGTTATCAAATGCCTTTTTTAAATTATCTGAAATTAGGATAGAGTAAATCTATATATTTTTTTTACTTCAAATTTATACTCATCCTTTCATGTAAAATAATTATTTTGAGAACTTTCTCGAGTTAATTGCTTTTAAACTGATTTTACACTTTTTTCTTAACATCCGTTTTCATTAGCTTCTTTTTTTAAATAAAGAATTAGGCGAACAGAGTTTTTACTGTATTTCCTTTCTAACGTTAATCTTATCAGTAAGTAATCTGAAAATTTAGAGATACTCTACTTGTTTGGTTTTTTTTTTAACCTCCATAACTACCGTTAGGTATACCTTCAGAGGATGAGATGAATTATTTATAGCGTGTGTGAAAATGCCATGCCTGACCGGGATTCGAACCCGGGACTTCCGAATGAAAGGCCGAGACGCTACCATTCGCGCCACGGAAGCCGGCGATACTTTTTTGTTATCGTACCGCCACTTTTTTTTATGCAACTTCTTCAGATTTCATGAAAAAACGAATAATAACGTTTATTTAAGGTGTAAAAAATACATCTTTTTAATGAAAAATAAAAAATTGCATAGACTTCCTTCGAACTAATTATATTTGCTTAATTATATATCCTTTCTGCAATCTCTTTTCATGCAGCGAAAATGTTTATATTTAAAATTGAAAATCATGTGAATTTTTTTTTTAATTTACGGAATATTGGCAAAAGATTTTTTTATTGTAAAAATGAAATTTCATTTTGTTTGGTATTTAGGGTTATATTATTAATAATTAACTTGTACATAATATGTACTTAACGTTAATTAAACGAGGTTTGCAAGCAAAGTGAGCATAGGTTATGTTGATATAAGTACGATTCGTCAGTACACGGAGTCGACGTAATATTTTTTTTAACCTTCGGGACCACCGTTAGATATTTCTTCAGAGGATGAGATGAATGAAAATTTTTGCAGCGTATGAAAACGCTGTGCCTAACTGAGATTCAAAACCCAGGACCTCCGGATGAAAGACCGAGGCGCTGCCACTCGTGCCAAGGAAGCCGGCAACATAATCTTTCTTTTTTTATTAACCTCCGGAACCGCTGTAAGATATTACATTAGAGGATGAGTTAGGATGATATGTATGTGAAAGTAAATGAAGTGTAGTCTTCTACACTTTCAGGTTGACCATTCCTGAGGTATGTGGTTAATTGAAATCCAACCACTTAAGAAAACCACTTCCCACAATCTAATATTCAAATCTGTATAAAAGTAACTGCCTTTACTAGGATTTCAGCCTTAGAACTCTTGACTTCATGAATACAATGTACAACTAGGTAACGAAGTACATAGTGAAATAATAAACGTACAATTAAAAAATATATACAGTATTATTTTAAACAATGTTCTGTTATCTAACATCACTGTTTTCTCCTCAGTAATGCTCCAACATTCTTGATTGCTTATTCTTCAGGCTAATGAATAGGGCACTCCCAGTCTAGACGAATGGCCTCCTTTGCTGTTGTATCCGTAGTAATATTTACACAATGACAACAAAACAATATAATACAATATATGAAGTTCTAACAACATACATGGAATATAATATACACAGTGAAATAATACTTCGTGGAATGTAAAAGTGTAGTTTTTAAGCAGTGTGTTGTTTTTCAACTTCACTCTTTACATCTTCAGTGATGCTTCAACATCCTTAATTTGCATTGTACATGCAACTAGTAGAGTAGACACTTATATTTGAAGCTAAATGGCACCCTTTACGCTCGACCGACCTGAGCATTGTCGTCTGACTTGGTGTCAATCTGCTTCCCACGCAGCGGCTACTCTCTACTTTGGCTACTTTTTTTTTCCTCTGGCCTGTAAGATGCTTACAACCAGATCCTCCACTTAAGCTCAATATCTTCTTCCTTCAGAGCATATGTTCGACCATGTTATCGGGGGTTATCCAGCTATCTGACCTTTAACGGTCAGATAGCTCAAGGGTCTTAGATGTTCACTGGAGAAGAACGTATGTTCCGCCGTGTTGACTTCTTCGCAGTACTGGCATGTAGAGTGGTTCTCCTGCCGAATCTGTGTAAGTAGGCTGCGAATTCGCCATTCACGGTAAAGAGCTGGGAGAGGAAATAATTCATCTCCCCAAACCCCCTCCAGAGTCACAGCTTGAAGTTGGGAATCAGTCTCCTTATCTTTCCTTTTTTTTTCCGCAACCTCCCATTCGCCTGCCACTCCCCCATATGCAGTCTCTTCATGTCGCTTCCGTCTTTGGCATTCCCAAAGTAGAAGGGGTCTTGAAATCTTCACATTTGCAAAAAATCTCCTACGTAAAATTTTGGCTGGTCAAATTTTATAGCTATGCTGCTGCAGCAATAATAGAGCATTAAAAGAAAAAAGAAAAATTATATTCAAATCTACTACATAGACAATCTAATTTTTCTTTTAACAAATTTTTCTTTTATGTTGTATAAAAGCCTGCCATGGGAACACCCAAGGAATCTCCTCTACAAAATAAAATAGAATCATTGAGGTAAATATATCACATAATAAAGAGTAAGACTTAAATATATTAAAAAATTTGTTTTATTATTAAAAGGCCGAATTGAGACAATCCTTTATTTTTGAAGTAGGTTAAAAACAGAATTTTGAAAGCTATTTATTAAATAAATTCTCGGTTTATTTCATACTATATAAAATTGTTTGTTGTTAACTTTAAAGGTAATTGTTTTATAAATCTTTTTAAAATGACTAAAACACTAATTTATAAATCTTTACTTTTATCTTCCCTAAAAATACCAACATTAAATAAATTTAACTCGAATCTTATGAAATATAGTGATTAGATATATAGCAGTACTGAAGCAAATTTTGAAACAAAGAATATTAACAGAATTACCCTTTTTTTTTATCCAGAAGAATAATGTATGCATGTTTAATACATTTATCAAGCAGTGTAACCTATTTATTTTATTATCATTACATATAAATATTTATTTTCTTATTTAATAATACTGATTATTTTATTCAAGAACATACTTATTTATTGCTTATTAATCGTTTAACAAGAAAATAAACATTAATCATGTATAACTAGAAAGCGTTCAATCATTTTAATTAAAAATGATGAACGTGCAATTAAATTAATGCAAAAAATATAATAAAGAAGAAAAATGTATAAAAATACAAGAAATTCGAAGAATTAATTTCCTAATTAATTTCTGTAACTTATCATCTACAAAAAAAATACAAATTGCAGAATTTTAAAGACATTTAATTTTTAATTAAAACCATTTAGAAGATTAAATTTTTTAAATATTTATACAAAAATTGTTTTCCTTCAAAATTTAAAAGGAACATTTAAAATTTATTATAGTATATTATACATCTATAATACTTTATAATATTACATTTAAATTTGTTTCTAAATTAAATAAGATTTTTTTTTTTTTTAATTTATTTAATTAAAATTATCATGAATGAACATTATGAGTACATCTTTCAGACTATTCCATTACCATAGACTTGGTCTTGGTTTTTCAGTTGTTCCCTCCATCTCTTCTTCAGCCGACCTATCCTTCTCTTATTAACTACTTTCTAGTCCCAGATAATCTTTGCAATTCTGGCCAACGTAAGCGAAAATACTGAAGTATCATGTTGTTGCCCACCGCAGACATGTACGTCTGATGTTATTGCACGGTTATGGGGTTCCAGAACCATAAAACTCTGTAATAAATATCCTGCAATTCATTTATTAGATTAATTGTTTATAAATCATCTATGTATTTGAAGTCGATTAAATTTAAAGTTAGAATTTTCAACATAAAAAATAGGATAACCTTTTTTTTTAAAAAAAACAAATCCCTGACTACAGTAAATAATAAATGTTTGCAAAACTTCTATGTATATTATTAGTTTTATCAGTTATAACTTAGAGAAAATAATATTAATTTTAATAATAGAATAAAACTATTCATAAATGCTTATCACTAACTAGATTATAAAAAAACATATATAACCCTTGTGTAACAATTAATTTTTATATTTGTATACGTTATTATTATTGTTACTATGAATCATAATTCTGTTATAATCATTTCTAGTAATTGTTTTCCAATTTAAAAACTAAAATTGGTTTTTTTAAAATGCTAGTATTGCAGAAGCATTGTATGACTTTTGCCGGTATTAATAATAAAAATTAAGAGTTACACCCAAAAAACAAAAACAAAAAAATACAGAGTATATATATTTTAGATATGGATAATAAATTTTAATAAACCTTTTTCTAAAAATATTCAAATGTAGGTTAAATTTAACAAATTTGCTTATGAAAAGTTTCCTCTAAATCTAACAGCTCTTGCAATAAAGGCTCTCTCTTTACCTGTTTAGCCTTCGGAACTACCGTAAGGTATTACTTCAGAGGATGAATGAGGATGATGTGTATGAATGTGAATGAAGTGTAGTCTTGTACAATCTCAGGTTAAACACTCTGAGAAGTGTGGTTAATTGAAACCCAACCACCAAAGAACACTGGTATCCACGATCTAGTATTCAAAGCTGTATAAAAATTTTTACCCTTATTAGGGATTTGAACCTTAGAACTCTCAACTTCGAAATCAGCTGATTTGCGATGTCACGTTAACCACTAGACCAACCCTGCAATAAATGCTAAAATAAGAAAAATAAACTTTTCTAAAACTTCTCTATTTTTTAAGTCCGGGGTCGATAATTTAAAAAGAAGTGTAGATAAATCCTTGTTAGCTCTATATATGAAGTATAAACTTTCAAAAAATATTTAAAGAAGGGAGATAGAGCAAAAGAACAAAAAACCTATATTCCAATTTTAAGAGGTGGGGGTTGATTTTTGAAAAACATTTTTTTTATTAAACATTTTATATATATATATATATATATATATATATATATATAGATTATAGATAACAAAGTTTTCTCAAAATGTCTCTGAAGATCGAAATTGAGTTTTTTGTGATATACCCCTACCTCCTTAACAAGTTTTGAAAAAAAATTATTATGATCAATTCATAGAAATAGAAATATTTCAGCCAAATTTAAAAAAAAAAAATCGGTTTAGTCAATCCTAAAATACAAATCAGAATTAGGCTGAAAGTAGAGTGACATAAACATACGTACTTATTTACAAATATAACTTTGTTTTATCGATTCATTTATTATAATTTTGCTTTTCAAGTCACAAATTTGCAGAATTAATTATTAGATCTTATGCCAAAGGTTTTGGTACAATTTCTCAAATTCATCAAAAACAGAAGCTTTGTTCTGTCTAACACATCTTAAAAAAATATTATAAAGTTATGTATGTGCATACAATCGAGTACATAATATGTTTTTTTGGTCTCTCTCTCTCTTCATCTGTTTAGCCTCCGGAACTACCGATTGCTCCGGATTCATCCTTCAGAGGATGAATGAGAATGATGTGTATGAATGTGAATGATGTGTAGTCTTGTACAATTTCAGGTCGACCACTCCTGAGAAGTGTGATTAATTGAAACCCAGCTACCAAAGAACACCGGTATCCATGATGTAGTATTAAAATCCGTATAAAAACCCTGTTTTTTGGTCTAGATGAACTAGTCGGACTCTAAAACTAAATACTTCTTAAAAGCTTTAGTTTTAGTTGCTAAAAATAAACCCGATACCCCAGTTTTTGATATGATCACCATACTTTCCTCTTTAATGTAGCTATTCTAATTATATTCCCCAGGGGAGTAAAAATACACATACAAATTAATGGAATTAAAATATTATGTAGAAAAAAAAACTTTTTTTCTATATCAAATTCTTAACAAATCAAAATTTTATGAGATATTTGGTAAGTAATAGCATTTTCTCTCTGAACTGAAAATTTTATCTCTTTATTTATATTATAATAACAAGATATACAGTAAACGATAGCAGGTAATTTTGAGATTCAATCAGATGATAGGGCTTGGACTAATCCTGATTACATGATGCACCCAATAAAAGGAAATATTTCATCTTAATTATATCTTATGACAGAGTCCATTCAATAGTTCACAAAATTATAATCTATGTTGTGGTTTTTTATTATTAAAAATAGGAAGAAAGATTTCACCAGAAAATTTATAACAAAAATCTTACCGATAACTTTATGAACAGTTACTTTGATAAACACAAATTTATTTATTCACTGAGGTATGGCTGAAATTTTCAAAAACAAGAAAAAACTAGTAACCATTTTTTCTTTTTTGAAATATGTGTTAAACAAAAATATTTTTGAACAATGCTCCGTTTTTTATGATTATGACCTGAATATGAGAAATTGTACCGAAAAATTTTGAGAAGACCTGATAATTAGTTTCTGCAAATTTGTGAATTGAAATGTAACACATGATTAATGAATCGATAAAACAAACAAAATTATTTATTTTTAAAATCAAACTATTGCATAATGCCTATTTGTTATTATAGTCACTAAAGATGCTGCTGCCTAACTCTGATCTGCGCCAAAATTAAGAAAATGAAAGTTGATAACTTGGAATTGATCTTTTTTATTATTCAAGGATTATGCAAATAAGCAAATTATATGGGTATACAACCTCACTTCTAATTTTTTCATATTTAATAAAACTAATTACTTATTTAAAAAATTATTTAATATGTATTATTCGCAAGCATTACTGAAAAGAAATTAGTCATAAATAGAAAGTTAATCTTGAGTGTGTAAAGCGAAAAACATTAAGTGCCGTTACGAATAAGATTTATTACAATGAACTGTACTCTGACGACATCTGTTGTGTTTAGTGCAAACTACTTTCCCAATGGTTATACTCAGTAATTTGTTCTGTACCTTTGATATTTTCTATTAAAATAATTGGTTTAAATTTGAATAAAAACATTTATTAAATTTTATTGAGTGAGTATAACTATATCGTGTATATAAAATATTCGCGTGTGTTTTAATTATTGAAGATTTATTTTTAAAGTCCAGTTCGGTTTTTTATTTTAAAAAAAATAAAATAAACTTTTTTTATATAATTGAAAATAAACTTAATTCATTAATGAGAAAGTTATTAAAATGTTAATTGATCATCAGTGTGTTTTGGAAAATAATAAATAAAAACCATATGTGAAAAAAAGCATGAAATTTACAGACTGAATTTTACAAAATTTATTTTTGCAATATATTGTCAAACAAAAAATATAATATTTTATTTTAATGCAAATTTAAGATGTAACATACAGGTAGGTACTAAATATAGGAAAATTCAATAACAGTACAAAAGAAAACTCTTTGAGGAAGGCCTTAAAGCCCCTCTTCATTGAAAGTGTAGTTACAGAAAAAAATTTAAACATTTAAACTACCTACCATAAATAGCTTTTATCATGTTTATACAATTTTCTAAAGAAATTGATCACATTGACTGCAATGGGACTTGATTCTGAGTTTTAAGTTTTATGTACCATTGGGCTATGAGACCCATTTTGATATTTCAGTGTAATAATGATTTCCAACTGCTAAGGGTCTTTAATGTGTTTAATTTTTCAGGACAAAAACCAAACTGTAGTAAAGAAAATTATGATGTTTCCAACAATATTCTTGTTTTTTTTTTTTTTTTGTGTATTGGCTCTTTCAAAGGTTACTGAACTATTTCCCAAAACTTTCAAAATTTTATTATTATAAAAAAAAAAATTGGTTGTTAGAAAATAAATTTTAATTTTTAGAATAATTTTGTTATCAAAGTCAGCAAACAAGTTAAAACCCATTGTCAGGAATGTGCAATACAAGTGTGTCAAAACTGTTTCTTCTAAATCACTATTATATCAAAATAACCATAGATAGAAAAAAACTTGTAAATAGTGTGCAGAAATTCTTTTAAATATTTTTACTTAATTTCATAAGAAATATTTCATTTCTTTTCCATATTGAAGTTCCTTTTGAATTATGCTATTACAAAATGACAGATAAAATAAAAAGTTGAGCAATATTAAAAATTTTTATATAAAGGAGGTTTTCCATCTGCATTTTGAACTATGCAACCTACACTCTCGGATTTCATTAGTTCAGATAATTGAAGTAGTTTTTTTTCTTTATTTCATCCTTGTAAACAAAACAATATGTTGTAATTATAACACCCCTGATTATATCCCATTCGTTGAATTTATCTTTAGTTGAGACACTAATTAGTGTATCAAGTCACAGAAATGCTGTGAAGCCGAAATCTATTTCACTTTTTTGTTATAATTACCCAGGATTTAAGATAGAATGAAATTTTATATAGACTGTAAACAAAAAATTGGGGAAAAACAATTTTGTAATAACGTAGTCAAGTATTGCTGTTTTGGGTGAAGTAGTTAACCTGTTATGATACAAAAACTAGTCATAATAACAATAAATTTTAATTTATAATTCTTATTCGTAGGTATACATCTCTTCTTTCTTATAGCTATCTAAAAAATACTGGGCAGCACTGAAAAACCCCTATTACAAAACTTAGCAATGAAATTAAAAATATAAGAATAGAAAAAACTCTTACTCAATTTAGCAAACTGAGAATTATTGTATCATTAAATATAACAAAAAGATACAAATATGAAGTATGTTTTTTTTAAATAAGTATTGTGATATATGTCCACTGTAGTGCAGCTGTCGCAGTTTCACTCATGTGCACTGAATAACTACATCTACTGGCTTTGCTACAGATCCATTAACAGACATTTAAAATTTTATGGTCCTGACTTGTAGCCCAGTAGCTACCACTTGTTCCTACATTTAAAACAGCACCTCGGTAGTCATCGTCACAACAAAGTTGATGACATCAAAACAGTCATTGTTCAACAATGGTTATCTCTTAATGCAGATGATGAATCCAGAATTTGATTACATGATATGACAATTGCTTTAATATAAACGGAAATAGTATAGAATTGTAAATTAAGATCCAGGCTTTCAGTTGGATATAATTTTTCCCAAAAATAAATTTACTTGTTATTTTTTATGTCAAGACTGTACTTACTAACTAGACATCTCTCAACTGAAGCAGGTCACTAAGCAGATCAAGCAGATCATGAACAGAGTTTAAGATCACGAATAAAATATCTATCAATTAACAGTTCTGCTAATATCATTTGTACTGTTCAGAATAAATAAATATGATATATTTTAAAATAATATTTTCTTTAAACATTTTGCTAAAGAGATTCAAAGAAGAGGGCTGCTACTGCACTTAAGAAATAAATACATTTTTCCAAACTCATATAAGGCACCTAACAAACCAACCTTAATTAAAATAATCTAAAGATAAAATATCTTAATTAAAATAATTGTACTTTGTTAGAAATAAAAGATTTTCTTGACAATGAGAATAATAAATCAGTTAAGGAAACAAAATTTGCAAATCCACTTGGTCTTACAGTCAGAAGATGGAACTTCATCATCCCCAAAAGAAATGCAAACATTTCTGCTTCATCATGACTGAAAATTAATTTTATTGTAATCTCAAACTGTACTTAGAAAATTGGATTAATTATTAAGTAATATAAATCTAGAGCAACAATAAAACTCTAAATTAAACAAAAATATTAGAATTAAGTGAATATTTAATATAAAATATCTACTTTTCAAACAGTAAAATAGTATAATAAAAAATTAGAGAATTATTCACTTAATTTAAAAAAAAATTAACCTCTACTGTTAAGAGTTACTGACAGGTGAATTTACTTATTTTAAAAATTAACATAAAATTTAACCTAATACTGTCTAATTAACCATTCATATACTTCAACTTTATACTTATTGCAATGCATTTCTCCTCAAGTACTTTTGTTTTTCATAAAATAATTCACACACTATCATATTTTTCTAAAAGAAAATTTTGGTTTCTTTTTAACTACCTCATTTAAAAAGAAATTTTTGATATTTGAATCTTTCCATTTAACTTGTTGAATATTTTTATTCCTAAAAAAATATTTTTGTATACATTTAAAAAAATTTACAGTTGTATAAAAAAAGAACTGGGAGAACTTTTCTAATAGTTTACTTCATATACATCTTCGATAATTTTGGCAAAAAACCCCAAAAGAATTTTTGGAACCTCCCCTTTAAAATTGTATAAAAATTACATAAAAATTCAAAGTAAACATGAATTATTCTACATATTCCTCTGTTAATATATTCATGGCGATACAAAAGTTTTTAACTCAACAGAATTATCAATATTATAACAAATATTGGTCAAAAGAAAAAGAAAATAGTAATATAGTTGTTTTAATTTTGGTACTTAGCGTTTGGTTTGTATAATACTGCTGATTGTTTGTTTCTTACTAAAGTACTTCATTTATATTAAGTCAAAATTTAATTTTAAATTGTTTTGAACTACCTTTTAAGGTCAACTACTTTTAAGATAAAAAACTGAACCAAATGTCTTTTGGTTCAAAAAACACCTCATAACACTTTATTACACCAAATTAGATGAGTGAATAAGTACAAACAATAGTTAATACATTGACTAAGCTCCTGTTACAATGAGGAAGCTCAAGTAAGCACTGTGTATTGAATTTTGTCTTAAGTGAGGCTCTATTTGGCAGAAAAATTAACCAGAAAATAAAATGAAAATCAGCAAAATAATATGTCGTGTTTGTTTGGCTAATAATAATTATAATTTGATAAAAAGAAGGGCAAAAATAGTTGAAATGATTCTTTTTTCCTGCCTAGCAGCCATCCATTGACTAAACATTGATATTCTGTTAAGTACAATGCTAATTAAATGATTTTTTGTTATTATTCAGCACAGGAAAAATAAATGGCAGAATCATTTTAATAAGCAAAAGAATTTCTAAAGTAGCAAAGAAGTGTAGACCAGAAAAAAGACTGGGCAACAACAAAAAGTGTTGAAAGATAGTTTCTTAAGTTTTGAACAATTTTTTTTTTTTTACCTCTGGAACCACCATCAGGTTATATCATCAGAGGATGAGATGAATGAATTGTAGCGTGTGTG
>JAAAKQ030237030.1:7500-11170 GCA_010016005.3 Zanna intricata | reverse complement strand
CAGCTACTCTGTATCACTGAGTACGCAAGCCCCCCCACCATCGGCAAGGTCTCATGATTCGTAGAGGGAGTTTTTAAATATAACATTACTAAATATTTTACATTCCACTACTGTTTCCTCTTAGGTAATCTACAGAGTGAGTCAAAAGTACGGAAACCCAACAACTTTGTTTCAGATAGAATACTGTAACTCTCAGGATAAAGTGTCATATCAACTACTTTTCTTTTGACAAGAAATAGAATTTAAATTCCTTCTTGAGGGATGGCCCAGGAGTTTGTAACTCAGATATTTTAAACGGCAACACCCTTTGTGTGATATTATTTTAAAGGTTTCTTTAAGATTGGAAAAATGTTTGTACAATGTTTGTACCAAATTGATGGCAGGATAAAACATGGATTTTGAAAAAAATTACATTGAAAATAATTTAAGGAACTATTATTACAAATAAATTTACAAAACTCTGATTAAATAGCTATTATCAAATAAATTTATTTTAAAAAAATATATATATTAAGTACTATAATTATATATACTAATTATATTTATACTATAATTTAAAAAAAATATAGTAAGTGTAACATTTGTTTGTTTATTTATATTTCATTTTGTCCTCTTTCTGTTGTTTGACGGTGTCTCAAATCAGTTGTAAAAAGATGATACTGCATTATTCAATTTTTAAGTGGCCCCATTGAAAGTAATCCAATGGTGACAAGTCAGGTAATTTCGCTGGCCATTCTATTCGACCCCTTCAGCCAGTCCATCTAACAGAAAAATATGCTTTTAAAATTTAACGTAACTGAAAACCAAAATAAGACAAGCTGTCTTATTGAACCTAATGTTTAGGGAAGTTGGAGCCAACAACATTTTCAATGTTTGGAATGATATGGTCGAGAAGCAGAGCCTCAGATTTCACTATGTTTTTCACTTAATTTCACTTAAATTTCCATCAATAAATATAGGCTCTATCAATCGTCCACCAACAATATTTGCCCATACATTTACTTTGACTGGTTGCTATGCATGAGTCTCACGATACCAGTGTGGATTAATATCAGTCTAGTGTAGACAATTATTGTGATTGACATTGCCAGTTAAAAAACAACTGTGGCCTCATCACTAAAATCTATGTTGTTTAAAGGAAATTCAAATTAGGATCTCAAATTGTTGATCATACTTTTGGAGAACTCAGTTCTTCAATCTTAGTCGTCTTCATTAAGTTCTTGCGCTAGACAAATCACTGAATGGTTTGAAATTTTCACTTTTTAATGTTAGAATCACTGAACTTTGGCTAATGTTTTGTTCCTGTGTTGCTGTTTGAGTCTAGGATTGATGATTCTCAATAAATTCTTGCATAATTTCTAACAATCTGTTATTATTTGTTGCAGATTTAGGCCTTTCTGGTTTTCTCTTATTATTAATTCTATTTGTTTTTTCAAATTGTTTGGAGAATGTAACTTTTGAAGCATGGTTACGATTATTAGATGTTGCATTGAACATTCACAAACTTCACCAAAGTCCCTCATCATTAAAAGCAACCCTGTACTGTTCATTAAATTACATGTTGATAGTAATATTAGCAGGTTGCACAAAAAAAATTAATTCAGTAAAAAACAATTACATTTACTTACAAACACGCAAATAATGAAAGTGGCCTACAAAAATGGTAAAGATAGACAAAATCAATTAGTCAATCGATCACAATAAATTCTTCTAAGAAACTAACAGTGTTGTAATAAAACATTTTAAATGGAATATTACTCAACAATAAAGTAAGATTCATTTTTGCAAGAATGATAAGAGATCATCATAATCAGCTGATCAGCATGACTAGGTGACAATATTTTTATTTATTTATTCATTAAATTGAAACAAAAAAAAAAATTTTTTGTGTTAAAAAATAGCAATTTTTTTAATTTTTACAAATTTAACTTTTAAAATAAATTCTAATTAAGTTTGATTAAATTTTAATTTAATTCAGTTTAATTTCTTTTTATTTAATTATGTTCCTTGAACTTACTAAATTTAGTAATTTTCAAAATCCAAAACCTATCCCACCACCATTTTGGATATAGATGATACTGTACCCACTTTTTTTATTTATATAGCTTTCATCTTAAAGAAACCTTTAAAGTGATGTACCATGCAACATTTACATTTAAAATATTTGAGTTACAACCCCTGGGCCATCCTCCAAGAAGGGATTGAAATTCTATTTCTTGTCAAAAGATAAAGTAGTTGACTGGATACCTTATCCTGAAAGGTGCAATATTCTACTTGGTACGATTTTAAACTTGTTGCAGGACTTCTATAGTTTTGACTCTCTCTCTGTGTATCATCCTATATAGGTATGCAGTAAAACTGATGAATATGCAAGACACAAAATACAGTTTTATCATTGACAAAAAAACAATTTTTGTCCACAAGCATCAGCACCAGAATGATTCTCATAACAGTTGAGATTCACTTATGAACTAATATTTGCTTTATTGGGCTTACATGCTAGTAATTAGTTTCTTTAAAAAAATCTAATTCAAATTTTATGTATTTTAGAGAGCTTAGTCGAAGTCAAATATAAAAATATGAAATGGCTAAAATAATATTTCTTGAGTAGTAAGATTTGAAAAAAAGAAACATAATTCCTTTTAATTATTTCTTTTATTTAGCTTAAATTACAATAATAAAAATTTTTGAAATGAAATAGCGTTAATTATCAGGTAATATCTTGTCAGTTTACTTGATAATAAATGTATTAAGGAATTGGTTTATATAAACTGTATGGTTATAATAATTTTTTATAATATTTTCTGACGATAGTACATCATGTATACATCACAAACATGAACAACTATCAAACTAAGAATCACTTTAATATTATTAATAGTACCCATTTAGTTTATAAATTAGTCAGTCACTTAGTAATAGAAAAAATAAATAATTTTTTTGTTGTAGTTTTGGTTCAGTTATAACAATTGATGATGATGATGATGGTAGTAATAAAAAAATAACTGTTAAACATTTACTGAATAAAGAATTTTCAATTGAGGTATGAAAATTATAAATTACTGTTAATCTTTTTTTTAACATTAGTGGTTTTATGTTAACAAAACTAAATGTTTGTGTATCCTTAAACAAAGTGGTTTTAATTTATTAATTAATTATAAGCTATTAACTTAATGAGTGCTAAAAAAAATTTATCAATAACTCTAATTTATATATTCTGTGAGGAATGTGTATTAAAAATTTTTATTAGTAGTGTACTGATGAATAAATATGTCATGTCTTTTTATTTGAGATATGGATGAATTACTCTTGCATTTATATCTAAGTCGCATCATGTAGAAGGATATTTCTTAGATTTACATAATCGTCATTTGTTTCCTTCACAACTTATTAAAAGAATGTAAAAATATCTTGCTATTTCAATATCTTTTATAATTCATTTGAGCATGATTGATTTTAATCCAGTATAGATCCTAAAATTTGAGGATTGCCAAACAATTATATTTTGCCAGTGTAATTTATGTACAAGTATTTTTTAAAGTAAAAAGTATTTATGCACCTAACCTCACAAGACAGTCCTAGAGACAGCTAGAGCTGTCTCTAGGAGGATTGCGTCATTCCTCTGTTGTCAAGTTCTACTACTTCATTGTATTAGTCATACATGATCTTT
>JAAAKQ030237030.1:0-2500 GCA_010016005.3 Zanna intricata | reverse complement strand
AATTTATGTTTCAGTTTAGAGGTGTAGGTGCTTTGCAACGCAGTAATATATTATGTTTTGAATTTACACAATGTTTGTATTTATTGTTTATTTGACATTATTGTTTTCATGTGGTTTATTTTTTTTTAGATTTTTAGTTTACTTTACTTTCCCATTCTTGGTTTGTGATTTGTTGGTTGCATTGATGTAATCCTATCTTGTTGTTAAATATAAGTTTTTTGGGTTTGGAGATGTTTTACTACCATAGTAATGTCTGTGTTTTGGGTCTACATATTGTTTGTGTTTATCCTTTATTTGATGTCGTTTCGTTTTTTATTACTGTGTGGTTTTCACTTGCCAATTTCTGTTTAGACTTTCTTGTTAGATTATGTTTTCATTTTTAGTTGAGATTTGTAGGTTGATTGATGTTATTTTCTTTTGTTGTTAAATCAATGTTTGGTTTGGAGAGCTGGTATTTTGTCACCATAGTAATTATTCATGTTAATGAATTTACAAATTGTTGGTTTATAGCCTATTTGATGTTACTGTGTCTTGTTTTTTTTTTATTGCATGTCTTTCAATCTTTTCATTCTGAAGAATCTCTTGCCATATGATATTGAAAGCTATGAATCTTTTATCATCTGCGAGTTCAAGAGGAATTGCTAATTTCCATTCTGATATTTTATCGTTATAGATTACAAAGGCTGAGGTACATCAGTTGATTTGTAGTTCTGATAGGAATAAAGCCTCAGTTTTGATGGAATCATAGTGACAGTTTTGTTGGAATTTGTGTTTGTATTTGACCAGGATCTTTAATTGGACGCATTTACTGGTAATTTCCCTGTTTGTGTTGAAAAAGTATTCTTAAACTTCTATTTAAAGGTAATGACAAAACCCCACCATGAGTTGTTTGTATAGATCTCTGATACTCTTGCCAGTAATTGGAAATGTTTTTGAAAAGGTTCTGTACCTTCATATGTATGAGAGATTGAAGTTAAGGTAATTATTGATGGATGATGAAAATGGTTTTTGCCCATGCATGAGCACAGAGGTTATTCTCAAGGTTATGGATATTGTCTTCTCTAGTGAGTTTCTATATGTTTCAGTCTCTGTATGCCTTTTTGGATATATCCAGGGCTTTTATTCGTGTATTAATTCAATCGTATATACAGATCGTGTATTGATGACAGGTTACCTAATTAGGTACATTCTGTATTACAACGCAGTCCTGCGTTGAACTGAGGTGTATCTTGCCTCATTCCTCTTAACCTCCAGGGTGTTGTACCATACTGGTACTGCGTACAGCATTATCGACGTAGTGACCGAGAGCAGCAGCATCCTCTTTCCTGCCCTTGGTCCGTCCAGGTTCTTCAGTATCCTTCCTAGGTCGGCCAGCGCCTTTTCCGCTTTGTCCGTCATATTTTTGACGTGAGTGGATAACCTCGTGGACCGTTCCAACCAGACTCCAAGGTATTTCACCTCCTTGGAGTCCGTGACAACGTGTCCGTTGACGTTGATCTGAACCTTTGTCGTCCGACCATGGCCATCTTCTCGGGGGTCGGCCTCAAACCATGCCCGCGAATCCATTCACTGGCCTGTTGGACTGCGATGTTGGCTGTACCCTCCACTTCCTCTTCGGTATGCCCAGATACCAACAGGGCTAAGTTATCTGCGTACGCGACCAGCCGCACATCTTCTGGATAATTGATTCTTAGCAGGCCGTCGTACGCGATATTACATAGCAGAGGACCCAGGATAGAACCCTGTGGCACCCCACCATGCATGCTGAAAATTCAACAGGCCTCTCTTCGGTATCAGCGGTGAGGGTCCTCTAATGCAGATAGTTATTAATTACCGCCAGGAGGTAATTGCTCACCTCCCAAGCGCATAATTCGTCCATAATGCATTTCCAGGGGACGCTGTTGAAAGCGTTCTGGACATCGAGGAGGATCAGCAGCGGAATCTTGCGGCGTCGCCAGGTGCCCGCTACTGTATCCCTGGCCCATGTTCGAATATGTTGGACCGCATCTAGGGTGGACCTCCCTCGTTGGAACTCAAACTGAAGTGGGTAAAGTCCATCCCGATCCTCTATTTCTTCTTGGAGTCGCACAGCGAGCATCCGTTCGTACACTTTCCCCAGAGTGCTGATGAGGCATAGTGGCCTGAATTTGCCCACCCCTGGCGGTTGACCAGATTCGGGCAGCAGGAGTAGTCTTCCAGCCTTCCAGCACTCCGGGAAGCCTTCATTCTTGAGAACCTCGTTTATCACATCGAGGACAAGTCAGGGTTGTTGTTCCACGAGGCAGCGGGTAACCGACCCAGGAACTCCGTCCGGACCAGGACTCTTCTTCGGGTTGACCCGTCCAGTTGCCCACAGTAGCTCGTCAATGGAGAACATGGTGGATTCTCCACCTTTCACTTCTTCTCTATCTTCTGCATCGACGATGAACAGGGACAAAATAGCCCGCAGCGTCTGTTCTCTCGAGAGCCTGGGGAGGCGTCGACCAAACCGCTTAGTAAC
>JAAAKQ030236985.1:0-28403 GCA_010016005.3 Zanna intricata | reverse complement strand
AACAAAACTTCTTATTTATTCATGGAGGTGAAATTCTCTTCTTTCAGGTTTTTTGGTCTGTTTCTTTTCCTTTTTTTTACTCTTATTTATACTTGTTTTATTAATGCTTCAGTCTTTAGGGTCTATTTATTCACTTCAACTATTTATTCTATTTATTCTTTTTTTAAGCCTGTGTTTCTTCAGCCTTACAAAGTTTTTGTACATCAAACATAAAAAACACGGGGTTTTTACCTCCAGATATGAAGATTTCACCCCAGAATTTTCAAAAACTACTGCTGATAAGGTTCTGGAACCAATTCTTAAATAATTCAGTTCAAAAACCATAAGAAATTACTAATTCTGCTATTTAATTAATGTCCTAAAAATTGCAGTAGGACCTCATTTCGCTGGAATAGCTGAAATCCAAACGAAATCTTTCACTAGCAACTTGTTTAAATCTAACTCGCAAACAAGCACTTTAGGACATCTGGTTATATGAACTTTTTTCATTATTTTCATGAGTAAATAGGTTATCAAAGTCCTGGGGAAAAATTTGTGATACATTCTGTATATGTATAACTTTTTACATTTTTTATTATATACATAATTACTTTATATATTTACAATTTTTGATATGCACATTATTTCATGTATACATTTTACTTTATTTTATATGGAATTCATTTCTTAAATTCCGCTATTTTAAAAAAGGCGGGTCATTCGGAATCAGGTTATTTTTCTGGGAATTACAGTTTTTTGTCTAAATATCACAAATTGTTTCTTATTTCAGTGCACTTATTCCTCGAAAAAATGGTGTAGAAAACATGAAAATTTGATGAAAAAAGAAAATGAAACGCAATTCGCCGCTACAGAATGCTAGTACTAATTGATAACGACCTTCAAATTATTAGTAGAAAAAATTATTTTACCATTAATTATATATATATATATATATGCGTATCATATGATCGTTTAGTAACGGTTTCTCTATGGTAGTAAAACAAAAAATGCATTTGTAATATTTAGACAGTTTGAGTCTGGTACTGCATTAGATATTGGACGGTTGGTGGAGTCTGAGTCTGCGTGATATTTTAATTAGAAAACGTTTTTCAGTATCTTATAGTTGCTATTCTGTTTTTATTTTAATAGTGAAAAAAGTACATATTTAAAGATGTAGTTTTGATTAAGGACAATAAACTTTCATTTATTAATTGTTTTATTTTACATTAACTTTAACGTGTTTGGGATAACTTTTTTGAAATTAATGCATTACTTAAGATTTTTTATGAATTATTTGTATTTACTTTTAAACATCGAAAACAGATCCATTAATAGAAGATAAAGTCGTTTTTACGAACAAGAATCGAACCCGGGAACAAGAGTTTCGTTGTAAGTATTGGTACTTAGGGAGTTTGATATAATTAGTTATTAATGAAATCATTTTTATAGATTAAGTCCTGTATTCTGTATCGTACGTGATTGTTCAAAAGATTATAAACTTATATGTAACTCCATTCATAAATATTTAATTTGGGTAACATTTATTTTACAGGTTGGATGATTGCAAGTTAGTTTTGTTTTTAGAAATTTAATTGTATGTAAATTTCATTCAGTGAAATAATTATTTTATGTATTTAGTTTGAATCAACATATAAAGTCCATTTTATTTAATTTGAAATAACAAGTTATTGTTCTTAAATAAATTATTAAAAAATTATCATATCAGGAAATAACTGTCAAACATTATAACTAGAACATATCATTTCATAAAAGTAATAATTAAGCATAAAATATATTGCGTATAACTACCATTAAATATTATGCAAACCTATTATATATTTTTGTCCAGTTGCTTAATTACTTTTCTATTTTATATAATAGTGTATTTTATTAGTAAACTTATCATAGATTTTTATTGGCTAAAACTGATAACATAATGCATATGGAAGCACTTGAAACATAATTCATGGAGTTTAGCAGCATCAACCCAGCAGGTGCATTAGAGAACATTTTTTTATGACATTTAGTTGGAATAGTAGCTTTCAGTTAGTCCAGTAGTGAAGTATGCCAGCCGGCGCGAGTGGTAGCGTCTCAGCCTTTCATCCGAAGGTCCCAGGTTCGAATCCCGGTCAGGCTTGGCATTTTTCACTCACGCTACAATTCATTCATCTCATCCTCTGAAGATATACCTTAACGGTGGTTCCCGGAGGTTAAACAAAAAAAAAAAAAAAAAAAAAAGTAGTGAAGTATGTCTGTAATTGCCCTCCCTTTTTCCAGGTAATATCACGATTCTTGTATCCCAAAATACCATGAGAATCCAAAGAATCTATAGCATGAGCTTTCTTGAGGACGGAACTTTTTTACTTTCTTGGGTTCATACACAAGAAACACACACATGCTCCCATGTTACTGGTGTGTTATGGTAAATCCATGTACCATCTACTGTATAAAACAAAGAAGAAACTCAGCAGAATCACATTTAAATAAGTGCAAACACCTTTGGAGAAGTGTTTAATCAAACGCATTTTTAGTCAACATAACAAAAGCGGCACACATAACGTGGAAACCTTTTCCACACTCAAAACATGGAAAATGTAGTGGACATGGTCTATTGAGATGTTTGTAATCTCAGCAAGCTCTCATATATTTAGTTACTGACCATTTGATTCAGCATTGTGGATTTTTATGATGATTTTATCATTTGTAGTAGTTTTTGGATGCTTCAATTTAGCATCTCATTTTTCAATTGAAAATGAAGGGGAAGTATCCTGTAAAGTAGAATCAAATTCATTGTGTACAACCATCAGGGTTAAATCTTTTGAACCAAAGTATTTTGTAATAGCTCAAACTTCAGTTATTCAGAAAATGTTAAATTCTGTTGTTCTTCTGCAGCAAACGAACACATTCATCTGAAACTACACAGCGTGTCATTTAAAGGATCATATTTGACAAATATCACAGTCATTTGGTTATCTCTTGTCTAACCAAAAACTTTCCTGATAATTGCAACAATATAATTAATGAACAGTTGAAATTTAATAATGATACTCTCTTCAGAAAAATCATGCTGGTCTCATAAGAGAGTATGTGGCCCTTTTTATTTTTTTGCCTTTTAATGTAATTATTATCATTAAAAATTATTTTAAGTATTGATAATCCTGTGATGTAAGTATGAAAAAGCTACAAAAATGTTAAAAAGTGTGCTATGCAGTAAAAACTTTGAATTTATCTAATATCTTATTCTACTGTTGGGTTGTTGATTGGCAAAATATGTCTTATTTATATATCTTCTTAGGTACATGCGTTATATATGAATTTTTTTTTTTTTTTTTTGTTGCAGGTATGCTAATATTGTTCATAACATCATAAAAAGAAATCATAATGGCTTTAGTTCATAACAACAATAATACAAATAACCCTGAGGTGCAAAAGATATTCTATATTTTATTGATATTTTTATTTATAGTTAATTATCTAACTTTTAATCCAGATATTTACTTGTCAAAACAATTACTTATGGATCTGACCTCAACCATATAACATCTCTTAATAATTAATCAGTGTTTAATGGTAAGTGGTTGTCCATCCATAAATCACACATAACAGCGAGTCATGAGAAGAACAAATGATTATTTACAGACATTGAATCTAATCAATAAACAATATTTCAAAGTTTACCCAGTAAAGAAAAGGAAGACAAAATATAGTTATCATCAAGAATTATTCACTGAGACATTCTCAGTAATGTAGTATCAGAGAATATACCACCCTACCAATGAGTATATAAAAAAAGGTTCCAAATACCTTGTAATAAATCTCAAACTAATACTTCAGGATGTCCATAGAATTCAGTTTTAAACCAAATGAATTGTAACATTTTAAATAAAAGTAATAGCTTTAAAAAGTATTCAATTTATTATTTATAAGTACTTTTATCAAAAATGTATAATTAATACTTCCATTCTTTTAACCGTTGACTTATATGTTCAACGTAATTATTTTAAAATTATTTTTAGATTGTTTCTTTGTTCGTGTTGCACCCAGATTGTTAAAAAGTAATTCAATAAATTTATTTTAGTTAAAATTTTAACATTATTTAAAAGTAAGTATAATTATTTTCTATTATGCATTTGGATTGATGTGGGTTTAAAATTGTAAATTATTGTAGAGGGAAAAATGTCATTGGAGTGGGAGGAACTGAAAATAGCATCACACTATTTACAGATGATCTCTAACCACTAAACTGATGGATTAGAAATGATTGTTTTAAATTAATATTGAACATTTGTTGAAAAAAAAAAAAATTAATTTCATCAATGATGCAAAAGTAGGTTTCTCAGTACAAGTTACCTGATAAAGAGACAACTGATATAATTCTGGTGCTTTTTACAAATATGTGCTGATGATGCTTTTACTCGTACCTAAATGGGGCTAAGCATATAACATTTCATAATAGGCGATAAGAGAACTGATTTTTAAAAAGTTTCTGTCTATAAAGTACTTTCACAGTTTTTGGCCCCTGTCAATACAATTGATGGTGTAATAAAATCTGATTGAGTAACTGGTTACTGAAATAAAAACAAGAAGCTTTGTTGTTTGTATTATCATGTTCAATACTCTAGAACAGTGTCAGTTTCATTTTCAGGTCAGATATGTAGCCAAGTCTAAGATTTTCATAAAGATTACTTACGTATTTAATTCAACTAAACATTCATCAAACCCTTGAATACAAAATGAAACAAAAAAAATATATAAGTAAATAAAATTTATCATTCATAAGTTAAAATAAAGCTCTTGATAAGTTATTAATATTACTTAATAAATGAGTAGCTAGCTTGAGTGTTCATTACATAGAAAAAAAATATATTCTAGAAATAGGTTATCTATAGGAAATTGATTGAAATATAGAAATATTGAAAATTATACATAAGCAATCCAGTTGGTACATTAAAGTCAAAAAGTTGCTATAAATAAGGAGTCAAAATAACTGTTGAAAAATGTATAGGCAAATATTAGAAATATCCTCGTACATATGATTCAGTATTTGATATCTTTAACAAATTCAAAATTTTGGTAAAGTTCACTGATTTTCTAGGCGATATTTCTAAGAAAGATACTAATGGTATTTGCAGTAATTTTAATTGATAGTTCGTAAAAGGTTACCAGACAACTGCGCCATCGGATATGCAAAAGCATAATAAAAAGTTCTGTAAAAGTTAATATATTTAAAGTTTGTAAAGAATCTCATAATGGAATTTTCCATTTTAGTGACTTAGGTACAGTAAAATCATATGTTTACCGAAGAATAACTTACAACGTAAATGTAGACCAGTGGTATTAAGTTATAATACCATTTAAATCACACCATTTTTGCATTCAGTTCAAACCAGTTTGAAGGTATTGAATAAAAAATAGATCTGTAAAAGGCTTAAATAATCATTTCATCTGTTAATAATTAAATTAATATAATTTATAAATGCTAGAAAAATGGAGGACACAAATTTCTTGTCTTTTCCTACTCTAGATGTAACATAAATAGGCTTAGAGATAAAATTATCAGTTTTAATCTACTGAATTCTGATGTAAGAAATGAATGTAAGTAAAACAACAATTTACTATTAAATCCACACACAACAGATTTTTTCTAATATTTAATTTGATATTAACTACATCAAACGCACAACAAGCAGTATAAATTACATCAAGATAGTTTGTTTCCATGGATTTACCTTCTAAAAACTATTTTGTTCAGGAACTATGAATTTCTTTACATAAGGGTTGTAATTTTCATACAAACTAACTTATTTATGAGTTTATTAAAAAACATTGCATTTTCTGATAGAACAATAATTGTTGATATCTGAAGTGTCCCCATTTTAAATAATGGGATTACCTAGAAAATTTTCTAAACAATATATTTAAAGAACATTTAAAGAGCTTAGTTACAAATAAGACATAGCATTTGCTTAACTGAAAGAGGACAAATATTCTATGGTCCCATCATAGAATTATCATTAATCTTGCAAATGACCTCCTCTTCAATATCATTCTCAGATAAAATAATGTTACTGAAGTAATTATAGTTAAGCATAATTTCAGTCAAGGAACATATTAGTGTAGACACTCCTAAATTTTTTAGCAGATTCTACAATATCAGCGTGCTCATTTTTAAGATGCATATGAGATGGATGAGATGTACCATTTTAATTTTTACTAGCAAATGAAAAAATTGTCTTAAATCATATAAAGATCCCTCAGCTTTAACAGTATAATTTAATTAATCTCTATGTCCAAGAGTATTATATATACTTTGTTCCTTCTTAAATAATCCATAACAATACATAGATCTATATCATATTTGAAGGTTATGGAACTTTTTCTTATTAACAATTGCTATAATTTTTTCACTAGAGAACCACTTTGAAAAAATTACCCTTTTCTATAATTACCGAGACATTACTGTGAACAATATTATTAATAGAGATTTGCAATACCTCAGCAAAAATTTCAGTATCAACACGATCAAAATAAATATTATTTAGAATAAAACTCTGATATTATGCTATCTACTAATATAATATACTGATATTATTTTACAGATATACTATGATATTATTATACAGATATACTAATATAATACTGCTATTATTTAGTAAATAATGAATTGTTTTGGAATTTTTATAATCTATTATGTATTCATTAGATATAAGATGTGAATTCAACATTTACATCTCTAAAAGTAAATTATATTTATCACAATCAAAATTTCATTGTAAGCAATATTATTACTAAGAGCAGTAAGTTTAGAAAAAAAAAATCAAGAGTTTTATCACAACTTTTTTGATTGTAAAAGATTAAAATTTCTAGAAAAATATTAAAGGTGAGTAGGAAGATTTAGACCATTTTAATTTGGATGTTAATCTTTCTCATATGAAACATTTTCTAAGTTTTCTCATATAAATGCTGTTATATGACACATTAAAGTCACAATAATAATTTAACTTAGGCTGGTAAGCAAATTAGAGTTACATTTTATGAACTCATCATAATCAAAAGAAAACCAGGTGGAATGTTTTGCAACTCCTACAGTAATATTACTATTATCCTTAAATATATCTTTGACTAAACACACACTCAAATGAATTGTCAGCTAGTACAGTATTACTATAGCTAATATTTTTTAACCTCTTCTGACTCGTAAAAATATAATTGAAGCGCCTAATAATATTGCAAGATTCAAACACTAAGTCATAATTTTTAATGTCTTCAAACAATGTTGTTTCAGGTAGTTCTGTGATAATCTAAAAATGCCTTCAGTTTCAGCTTTAGTTCAAGTGATCGACCTCTCTTTTTTTTCTTCTTTTTCTTTCTATTAACTTGATCTATTATTTTCCCCCTTTCTGTTAACCTCTCTCTATTATATTCTGATCCTGCCTGTAGTTTAATTTATCATTCATGGCAATTGCTTATTCTAGAGTGTTTCTGTTATCAGAATGGTGTCCTGAAAATGGCTGATTTTGCGTTAGCTCTGAGAAAAGTTGTTGGGTTCGGAAGCTGGTCTCCAGCGAAGTCGACTCAACAGTAGTCAGGAAGTTGCAGCTTGTTTATTGAAATCAGACTGGGCTTCCCCTCAGCTGCTATTGATTTCCCACTACAGCATGGCATGGTGACCCCCCCCCCCCCAGAGCACAGTGTCAGGTCGGCATCAATTGTCTTTCACTGGGATGGCTGAGTTGGTTCTCCGCAAGAGATCCAAAGCTGGGTCATCTTCTACAGCTGAGTCCACCAGCCAGACTAATTGAAGCTTGGCGAGCTGAAGCAGGAAGTTAGTGTTTGCACCCTCGGCGGACTGGCCAGACCTGCTACTCCGGAGATGATGCTGGCATCCATCAGGTGTAGTCCCGCATTGAACCGGCTAAGATACTCTATCTTCTTCCATCTTATTCTTCTTGGTCTTTTCCAGGCGGTGGTCGACAGTGAATTGAAAATTAATTTTTGTGTATGCTCTTTTATCAGAGTCTGTGAGTGGTAGGGCCGCAGCACCACTATAGTGGGGGATCTGCGCAATCAGCTATGTGGTGGGAGAGAAACCTGTGTACGCACAGACATATACTGCCTCCCGCTGACATCTGAGCTGCTACCATGTTGCGTCCACTGATATTAGTATAGGCATGTTTTAACAGTATTTACCTTTCATCAGCTGATGCAATCAGTCATATTCTATTCTGATATTGTCCTGCTTTCTGTTTACTGACAATTTCCCATAAAACATGCCTTTAGTTTGCCCAGTTAAGAAGTCTCAAGGTCAAATAGGAAACTTCCAGATTCATTGAATCTTTCACTATATACAACATTATTCAAGATTGCAAAATTTGATGATTTAAATGTTCAAGTTGTTCAGCGGCCAAACTAAGACTAATTTCTTTGTGCTTCAGAGATATTTTTGTATGGAGAATTCTTTCAAAAAAAAATCGGCATAAATTCACTAAATGAATCCACACTCCTAAAATTATACATAGCATTCATTGTATATTTTTTAGTATATAAAATTAAAAAAAAAAAATAAACATTAAACTACATTTTAGACCACAGTTTACATATTTTTTGATAGTTTCTGATTAAACAGAGGTCACCTAGTTTCAGATGGAAAAATGATGTTTAAAAAAGCTCATATATATGCATATATGAGATATATATATATATATATATATATATATGAGTATATATACTCATATATAATGTACACACACTATAGGCCTTTATTTAAAACATACATTTTTGAAATGTTTTAAGTTACTTTTGTGCTGGAACACAGTCCCAAAACTTATGATGTTGCCACTGGCCATTGATTGCCACATATATTCACATACATGTGGCAATGACTAACTGTGCCTCTATTTTTTTGCTGTGTTTTTGTTTTTTGACCTTAACTTAACCTTGACCGCAATAAGCGCTAATCTATTAACAAAAGTATTTTCTTCAACATAGATAACAAACGAACTCAATGTTATAGTTGCAACGCGCTGTGTTGAAGAGGCCTCTATTTAATCAGAATATTATAACTATTTTTCTCATTTAAAAAAAAAATTGTGAAAGTAAACTATGAATTCAGGTATTTTTAGTAACAAATTTCATGTCTTTTGTTTGTAAATATTCAGAAGTGTTAACTATTCATTTTCTTTCAGATGCGTTTTTGCTTATTTTCATACAGTCATTTGAAAACAAAAATGTACATAATCGCACTCGCACCTAGTGCTGCCTCAAAACATTCAAATTCTGTTAATGAGTTGGTTTGCAATTTTGTTCAATTATGTTTAATTGTGTTCATCTATAGGCACATCTTTTAAATTTATTTTTTCTTTAATTGTCAAAATTTGATATCTAAATTATCTAATCACAATTAACCATTCTCTTACAACTACAAATTTAGAGCTAGGGCAGGGATATCTGCATAAATGTTTTTAAGTTACCTAGTTGAATTCTGCAGATCTGAAACAATGTTTTGAAGAATGTTAAAATTAATTTCATGTTTTCTGAAAGGTCTAGTTACAGAAGTCCAAGGATGTGCAATGTGTTTAAATAATGGACAACAAATTTTGGAGTTCTCAAAATTGCTTGCTCTTCTCTTCACAATAAACAGAATCAAACTGCCAGTAAAATTGTGTGGCTTTTTTTTTTAAGAACCAAATGACGGATTGGATCGTTTTAGTCCTGCAAGCACAATATTGTTACAACCAAAACCTGTTAAACACACCTTTTCAGAAGTATAGGCATTGTCAACTGTGAAAAAATAATTTTGCTAGAGTTTTAGTTTTTTCAAAAAGAATTTTATTTATTCATCATTAATGATTTTCTCATCTTCAAAATACTTGTCTTCAAATGTAATGCATTTGTGCCAGTGATTTTCCAGTTTTTGAAGCACTTCTGGAATGAAATTTCCAATATGCATTTAGCTCCTTTTGTGATTGTATTTATCTTTTCAACATTGGCAAAACATCATCTTTCATGGTTCTTTTCAGCTTGAGGAATGGGAAGAAGTCACAAGAGGCCTAGTCTGGTTAATATGGAGACTAAGACATCATAACAATATTGTTTTTTTTTTACCAAAAACTCATGATAAAGCAGAGACGTGTGAGCAGGTTTATTATCGTGGCACAATTCCCATGAATTGTTTCCCCATAATTCCAGGCATTTTCTTTGGATTGCTTCACTTAAATGTTATAAAACCTTCAGATAGTAATCCTTATTGACTTTCTGATAATGATTTGGCGATATTCCACAATCATTTTCTTCTCTTTTTCGATGTCATCATTTGTTTATGTGTTGCGACATCTAGGGCACTCATTATCTTCAAATTGTTGGCCTTGTTGGCCCTTTTGGAAATGTTTGTACCAGTTGTAAATGCTTGTTTTATTCATAGAAAAATCGCCAAAATCAACATTCAACGTTTCCAGTATGTTGTTACGGCGGCCTTTGTGCCATGAGTGGTAGAATCTCATCCTTTCATCTGGAGGTCCCAAGTTCAAATTCCAGTCAGGCATGGCATTTTAACACAAGCTACATCTTTCATTTTCATTTTTTGATGTAATACCTAAACAGTGGTTACAGAGGTAAAAAAAAAATGCGTTGCTACACTTTACTCCATTCTTAAGCTAAATTCTTTGTTCCATATTTTCCACAAGTTAAAAATCACCAACTGTACCAAAAGATATGTCAACAATAAACTAAGCGTGTGATATGACTACCAATGTAAACAAAAATTAAGAACAAGTTTACCAACAAAACCATAAAAATTATGATTATTGGATTTGCATAGCCTGGAAAATTTAAGAATTCTGTTTTTTTTTGTTTTTTTTTTTTATCAAACCTTGTATTATTTTTAATTTTCAATACTTACAATTTATTATTGTCAAATAAATAAAATCAGAATATCACTTACTGCTTATTTCTTTAAATTCTCTCACTATTTCGATATGCACAAATTTTATCAGATGTTAACAACAAGATGGAGTCAGATTTTATGATCTGATGAAGCAGTGCACACTGTAAAAGCGCTAATGTATGAAAATTTAAAGGAATAAGCAGTAAGTATAATTTTTATTTTATTTATTGATAATATACATTATGTACTGTTAGGATGCAAATCTGCTAATTCATAATTTATTATACAACAAAACTAATTAATTTTTTTTTGTCGTTATTATCAAAATATTAATTTTTTTTTAAACTAACCAGAAAACAAAAAAAAATGTGTATAATAAAACATACATTTCTGCAATTACAAAATCTTTGTAGAAAATAAATACAATCTATTATTACAACAATTTTCATCTAAATAATCCCCTTCTCTGAAAACATATTATTGTTATGTTTTAAACATCATTAATGCTAAAACTGCCCTGAAAATATAAGGTACATTTTTTTTTTTCAATTCAAAGTACCATACTTTGTAGATAATTTTTTTTTATTGACTCAATGAAGATTAAACTGTAATTTACTTTTAGTAAGGTCATATTATTTAATTTTTTCCTTATAAAAATGTCTTCTGACTGAGGGAAATCACGTTTTTAAGGGCAATCAAATAGAAAGTGAGTGCAAGTTATGTAATCTGACAAATAAACTTTATAAAAATAGCCTCTTATGCAGTTATATTTATATAAACAAATCATGGTAAAAAGTGTATTAAAAAATTTGTGTACGAATTGTCAAAAAATAACAAGACTCATAAAACAAAATACAACATTAAATATTCCTTTATGGAATTTACCTCACAGTATCTGCATTTAGGTACAAAAATAGATAAAGAAGATTGTTCTTATCTCTTAAACCAACAAAAATAACATACTAAAATTTTCAATAAATATTTCAAAATAAACCATTTTTTTTTTAACTTTGTATTTTATCTTCTGGAGAAATTAAAAAGCATGTTGTCCAAAGTTTAGTCCTACTTGCCTACCAAAGGTTTGTAGCAGCTGCCTCCAATTCAAAATTATTCCAACATGCAATATCTTTTTATAAAAGGGCTTTTTTGATACTGTTCATTTCAAATAGTGATATTGGAAATTTTCAACATGCTGCCCATCCTGGCACTTGTGAGTTCTTTAAAAGCTTCACAACTAACAACATAAAACATTTTGTTTTATTTTCAATATAAAATTATATTTCAAGGATAGATAAAAGCCTCCCAACAGATCAGGCATCTCTTGCCGATCTGATTCTTTGTTATTCGTTTTCAAAACTCATATTTTTGGAACAAGCAAAAAATTCAGTTTTGTTGATCCCTATTTAGTACTAAACCAGTACCCCTCAATTATGAAAATTTGATCGGCCACACAATTACCATAAAATTAATATTTTATAAAACTTTTATCATTTTACGTGAAATATTTATGGGTATACATTTCCCCATCTACCAGTTTTCAAATGACATCGCAGCTGCACAATAAAAGTTAAGAAAATTTCATTTTTTATCTACTGGTGTTATAAATTTATTCGGGGAATAATAATCACTGCTAAAAAATAATCACCATCTAGGATGAAAATGGGTACTCTATTTTTCACCTGTGTGCACTTAAAAATAGCAGTACTCTGTTGTGGAATCCTTTTAGGACATACTTCTATGCAGAAAATTAAACTTAACTTTTTTTTAATTTTCTTATTCATAAAATTTAATATCTGAAATACATGTTTATTATTTTAGGAGACGGTACTGGCAGAGTGGCTTCAAACACAATGGATGTTCCAACAGCAGATGTTTCTGGAGCTTGGAAATCGATTATGGGATAAACTTGATCTAAATGAATTAACGGAAAAGGTAAAATTTGCTCTTGAAGTGGCTATGCCTCATGATCAAAAACTCGACAATTTAAAAGAAAAAATAGTAAACAAGATAAAGTCTTATTCTAAATGTGAATATTATTATTTTGGTTGCACATTTGTTTCATGTTTAACAAAATCTGATCTAAAAGAATTTAAATTTGTTGTTTTTAGAACATCATTGGATGTTAATTACGATTCAGGTAATAATTATAGTACAGGATTATCCGATTCTTTCATTTTTATTGATATGCAATGTAGGCAGTACGAATCATGGCCAGACTTCTTGTCTAATAATAAATTGCCTAAGTGCATAATTATGTATCCTAAAAATGGTCTTTATAAAGGGATAGATTCTCTTGAAGTAATTTGTGAAATGTCTGTGGCTTGTTCAGTTAAAAGTGTTATAAAGAATGCGTTAGATCATGGAGTTAATTTTGCTGCAGTCTGTTCTGCTGGTGTTTTAATATTCAATCCGGTTGGTGCAGGTACTTTAATAGCAGCAGGTGCTATATCATCTGTGAGTGGATTATATAAATTTGGATCTGGTGTACACAAACTATGTGATATTCATAAACATGAAGGTGGTATTGATTTTAAGGATTCAAAAACAAATTTAGTTGTAGCTGAAATGGTCATTAATGGATTTGGAAGTTGTTTTCTTGGAGCTAAAGCTGCCTATAAAGGTTTTAAAACAGGGACAGATTTTGTTAGGGGATCTAATGTGACACAAGATGTATCACCAATGGCTAGAGTTTATTTCGGTGTTAATGCTGGCTTAAATGGTGCTATTGCATGTTATGAATACAGAAATAATAGAAAAATTGATTATTCAGCCATTTGCAGAATGTTGCTTTTCAGTTTCAATTGTTTTGTTCCTGAATCGATATTGAACGCTTTAATAAGTAGCAATATATTGAGTCCTGAAAATATAATAGATTGTATCTTATCACATTCAATTAGAGATTTTTTGAAAGTGCAGATTGTCACAGAAAGCTTGGAAAATCTGTGGCAAATCATTTTTCCAAATTTTCCTGTAAAGTTTCAGGATTTAAAAGAAATGTATCATTGTGGTTCTTCAATTATAAACCTAACGCAACAGGCAATAAATAACAAAATTGATAAATTAGATTACATTTATAAAGTGCATCTTGAATTAAAATCTTTGAATAGAATCTTAGTCAATAGCATCGATCATATTAAGGAATATATGATTAAGAAATTTGGTAATCCAGTTTTGGAGTGTTTAAAAACTAGTAAATGGATGATTAATGAGACAGATGATTTTTCAGTAGAATTTAATGTTGAAGGTTTATTAGAAATGAAAAAATTAACTGAAAAATCTGTCAGGCTGTACAGCACTCATTGTCATAATGAACATATACTAGCCCAAAGGCAGCATTTGCTGTTTTACAAAATATTTGAAATGATTAAAAAATATCGTGTGTACAATTTTCATCATGCAGTTTGTAAATTTGAATATTATTGTAAATATTTTGATTTTGAATCAAGAAACAATAAAAATGAAATGTACTTCAACGCTTTTACTTATTCTACTTGTCATAAAACTACTCCAGATGCGTATTTTAAAGATAAACATAACGTAAAAAAAGAAGATATAAGTCAATTTATTTTTGATAAATCTTTAGATAGTATGTTGCAAAAAATACACTCTATTAATGAAAAATTTGAAACCGAATTTAATCAAAAAGATAAATGTAACAGAAATGGTAAATTTTACAGATTTGTTATAAAAAAGGAATTGGAACAAGAAAAAGAAAATAATAAAATTACTGAAGAGGAAATCTATAAACAAATAAATTTAATCCCGCCATTATCAAATATTATAAATCCAATGAATTCAACTTGCACTTTGTGTTTTGGTGATACAGCAATAATAGAATCAAGTGATAATATTCTTTATTTTTATACTGAAACTGACGGAAGTAATATGAATGGTGTTATGTTACATGATAGGAAGGAAATGATCTTGACTGATGTGCCGTGATTATTTTATTAAGTTACATTTGACTGTGTATGATTTTCATCACTGAACTGTGTAATGAGACTTACTGTGGAAATGAAATGAAAAACAGTTTGTCCAACCTAATAGACATTAATCACTATTATAATTTGTTTAAATTGAATGTCGTTATCAAATTTAATATGTTCATCAGTTTGTTATTGTTTAAATAAATGTAAAATTTCTCTAAAATGTTAGTTTTATAAAAATCATTAGCATATTCTATTAAAGTAAAATTGTTTGGAATATAATTATGTTTGTATTACAAGATATGTCTCACAAAGTTAGAATGTTCTTTATTTTCTTCATTTATGCGGTTAATATTTTCTTTGATTCTAACTGAAAATGATCTGTTAGTGATACCAATATACTTTACATTACAGTTACATATTTTACATTATCACAGTTTTTGCATTTTAAGCTATGAGAGTGAATTAAATATATACAGGTCATTTTAGTTGCTTGGATGAAGTCATTAGAAATGGGGAGAGCTGGCCATCCCACATTCCCAACCAATTTGTCAGTAATGGCTCACTATGTCAGAGCAACAGATGCACCCATCCACTGCGCAATGCATAATTATAAAATTTCTTGCTGGTGGAATGAGTTCAAGCGACTGATAATTTCTGGAGATTCAGGGACCAAATATTGTCAAGGACAATGTCCTTTATTCCACACAAACATATATTTGCGTGGCATAAAGAGTTCAAGGAAGGACAAGAATGAGTGGATAATCAGGCGCACAATCCACCGTCCTTGCACCAGCATTACAGCTGTATGAGGGAGAATATCCAAAATTGCAGAACTTAAATAAGTTACGAGAGCCATCAAGCAATTATCATAAACGACCTTCAGTTCCGTAAAGTGTGTACCAAATGGATCCCTCACCTTTTGACCACAGATCAGAAGTTGAGATGTTTGGAGGTCTGTCAAAACCCTACAACAAGGTTTGTGAAAGAAGGTGATGGATTTTTGAGTCAGATCGTCACCTGCAACAAAACATGGGTCTACCACACAAGCCAGTATAGAATGGCTGAGGAAAGGAGAGGCAGCCCAGTGAAAGCCAAGACTTGACTGTCAACTGGCATGGTTCTTTCAACTGTTTTTTTCGACCAGCAAGGAATTTTTCTCATTTATTTTTTGGATGAGTCTCACACATCCCAACCCCCGTAGGGGAAGACACCCACCAAGTGACGATTCCAGTCGCCACACCTGAGGGGCTTTACCGAGAGTCGTCTTATTGACCTTCATACTGATTACATATCTCTCAGTCATCAGCCAGGCCTCGGTCGGGATACCCCCAATGCAAATACTGCAGTCGACATTTACCATCAGAGTAAGATACTTCAGCAGCAAACGCCCTCGCCATAGGCTTAGGTCGACCTACACGTAGCCCTAAAACTATATAACCGCATCGCGAAACCTCGCGCCTACACTAAATCAATCTAACTACCTATGTGACTTTGAATGCCATATGCGCAATGATTAAATCGATGAGTCTCGCACAGTCAATGCTGCTTACTACTGCGAACTGTTGAACAAGATGAGGGCTGCTTATCGCCGCAAAAGACGAGACCACCCGATTTGAGAGGCCATCCTCCACGACAATACCAGACCTCATACTGCAGCTCTTACGGTCTTAAAACTAAAAAAAATCATTGACCTCAACTTGATCATCCTCCCTACAACGTGGACCTATCGCCCTGCAATTTGCATTTTTTGGGCTGCTTAAATAAGTTCTAGGATGGCAACAATATGAAGATAATGAGGGCGTGGAAGGATTTGTGCACAATTGGCTTCTGACGCAACCAGCCCCATTCTATGATGCTGCAATAAAAAACTTTCCTTGTCGCTGGGAATTATGTATTTCTAAAACAGTAAATTATGTAAAAAAAAATAAATTATATTTGCCTTTTATTTTTCAATAAATAAATCCTTTTTAAAAATAAAATCCTGTTTTATTTGATTTACCCTTGTATGTATTTTTTGTTATTAGTTATATATGCTGTTTTTAAGTCAAATTAATTAAATATTTTATTAAATTTTCTGTATTTTATATTCAATTTTAGCATAATCTTTTCCTGTGATATTATTTGTTAGTTTTATTTTATCTTTTACACATATATTTATTTCATTTCTTAGTTTGTTGTATTATTTGTTTAATAAATTAACATTATAAACATTTGTTATAGCAATATATTTAATGTAAATTCATTATTTAGTTTTTATACTATTATGTTTTAACTATTTTATTGCTCCATAAATTACAGAATTAAAAGATGCTTTTTTTATCTTAAAATTTCTCTAAAATATAGTTTTATAATAATCATCAGTGTTATAGCAATGAAATCATTTGGAATCTAATTATGTTTGTTGGTTTTAAAACAAATTATCGGAACAATCAGTAAATCCAGTCTGGAACATGTAATAGATAAAATCATATCACATGAATTATGAGAGTTCTCGTTAATGAAACGCGTCTCACCTATTTCTGCCGATCATATGATAGTTTAGCAGAAAATTTATCTCCAGAATTTCAACCAATCAAATTCTTAGATAAACCTAAAAAGATGTTCCATTCCATTATTGATTTAACGAAAAAAGAAATAAACTAGATTTTATTTATACACAATGTGGCCACATAGATTCTTTGATCAGTAATATATCAGAATGTATTAATAAACTTCAAGAAGATATGAAGAAAAAAATCTGGTTCATTTTTATGTGAAAAGTGCGCAAGTTCATGATTAATATCATTAAACTTCTAGTCAAATTCACAGTTGAAAGATTAATATTATAAGATTAATTAAAAATTGGATCATATTGGTTTAGCAGTCGTTCTTGCATTAGATTGTAAAAGATATTTATTATTTCACAATATTTTTTTTTTTTACTGGTTGGAAATCATCAGATTTTCATTTTGCAGTTCATACGTTGAATATTACTGTAACATTTTTGATTTGGATTTAGAAAAATAAGAAGTGATAAACTGTTAGTGATCTTAAATCGTGAAACTGAACATTATCAAAAAAGAAGTGTCGTATTCCGGTTTGAACTGGATTTCTTTGTTCATCGCCTAGCTGAATATCAAGTTCAAGGTCTCAAGTCTATGTTCAAGCAACAGCACTAATCTCCATAAAACAACTTCAACAACATTTTTTATTTACTCGTAACTAATTTCTTCTAATATTTGTCTTATAAATTATTCACTCACTAGTACATTATTATTTCTACTAAATTTATTATTAGTATGCATTAAATTACAATAACATTAAATATAACTTCTTTTTTTTTTTCGATGAGGTTGAGGAATATATTTATGTACAGCCCTATGGAATATTTGTGGACTGTGTCGGACTTGAACCCAGAACACTGCTGTCCCGAACTAGCAAAAATGCTAAGCAGGTTCTTATGTTATTTATGTGGGTAAATTTTACTAACTAAACCTCCCTCACCGCTTCCAGGAACAGCTGGAATCGCCTTACAGCATGTTGTTAGCAGTTCTGTGGCAGCATACTGCTCCACCAGTTTGTGTCTCCGCAGTAGAGCCCTCCATCAAGGTCCTCCTGGAATCATTAGGGCGGGGCAATCCCCATTTGTAGTGTGCCAACACATCCTTCCTCCAGGAAACTGCTCTTTCCACCCTACTAGCCTAATCTAAAGGGGCGGCATGCACATTAAACGTTTTGAAAGGCACTTATGCATTTGCACACTCTTGTGTGTGTCCTGAACCAGGGCATCCTCAGCAAGCATGCTGCCTCCCATGCCCTACATGTCACTACGCTTCGACCAGTACCCTGACATAATCAGGGCTTCCCTTTGTTGAACTGAGGTGAAGCGTTGTTCATTCCACTTCACCTCTAGGGCTTCATACCATGCTGGGACTGCATACAGCATTATCGACGTGGTGATCGAGAGCAGCAAACGTCTCTTGCTTGCTCTGGGTTCATCCAAGTTGTTCATAATTTTTCCTACGTTTGCAAGCACCTGTTCGGCTGTATCAGTCATCTTTTTGACGTACGTTGTCAACTTCACAGACCTTTCTACCAGACTCCAAGGTACTTGGCCTCCCTGGTGTCTGTGGTGACATGTTCATCCTCTTGAACACGAATTGGCCTAACCAGTCTTCTTCTGACCATGGCAACCATGGCCGTCTTCTTCAGGGCTAGGCGCAAAGGTTTTGGATTGAAATGCAAAAATAGCTATTCGTTCTGTTATAAAGAAATGTCTAAAATGTTTTCATTTTAATGCTGATAAACAATCTCAACAACTTGGTCAGTTACCCACTTCCAAAATTCCTCCATTTAGAGCTTTCTCTAATTATACTATTGATTATGGTGGTCCTATCATGATTTGCCATGGCGGGCAGAAATCCAAATCTCTTTCAACGTCCTACATAACACTCTTTATATTTTTATCTACTAAGGCTATTCATATAGAACTTGTTTTAGATTTTACAACTGAATCCTTCATTGCATCCTTAAGGCAATTCACTGCTTGCAGAGGTCTTTGTATTCAAATGTATTCAGAAAATGCTTCTAATTTTCATTGTGCAAGAATGCTCTTCATGAATTATTTGAATTATTCAAGTCAAAAAATTTCAATCTTGCTATTCAATCATTATCATTTCATAATTTCAAATGGTCTTTTATTCCCCCTTTCTCACAACCTACCACACTTAGGAGGCTTATCAACAGTGAGAAGTATCATTTATATCATGTTGTTGGACAAACTATTCTTACCTTTGAGGAACTTTACTCTATTTTAACTCAAATTGAAGCATGTATTAATTCTTGACCCCTTTTTGCTATTTCTAATGACCCTAAAGATCCTGAACTGCTTACTCCTGGCCATTTCTAATCGGATTTCCTCTTACATCAATTCCTGACCTAGACTTTTCTAAAATCGATTAGGTAGATGGTAGTTATTACAAATATTTATTCATTCCATTTGGAAAAGATGGTCTAAGGATTACCTCTATCAATTAAAACAACGTAATAAATGGCGTATTCCCCATAGAAATCTTGCTTAAGGTGATCTAGTTTCTAGTTTGCGATGAAAATACTTCTCCATTATTTTGGAAATTTGGGATTATCACCTATATCTTTTCTGGTTCAGATAATTTAGTCTGGATTGTAATGTTCGTACTTCAAATGGTACATTTCGTAGGCCAATACATAATCTATGCTTATTACCATTTTCTAATAGTTAAAAAAAAATTTTGTACTGTTTGTCTTGTTTTAACATATAATTTGTATAATTAAAACATAAATGAGTTTATCATTTGTATTATAAAAACAACATGTATTTGTATTATTTTACAAATGTTCTTTTTGTAAATTTTTAACTAAGGAAATTATATTCAAAATCTCCCGATTTTGGCAGGCAGTTATGTTAAGTTCTTAATATAATTATTAATAAACTTGTAATCATGACATCATCTGCTGTAGTAGTTGTCAGATTTGCCCACTTTCTCTTTATCTGTTTAGCCTCTGGAACTACTGTAAGGTATTACTTCAGAGGATGAATGTGAATGAAGTATAGTCTTGTACAATCTCAGATCAACCACTCCTGAGAAGTGTGGTTAATTGCAACCCAACCATCAAAGAACACCGGTATCCACCGATTTGCCCACTTGGGTCGATTTTCTTCACTTTTTTTATTCTCACAGTTGATTTATACCGTTCAACGTGTTCACCATGTATTTTCCACATAGATCAATTCATAAATTTATAACATTAAGTTAAAAAAATTGTATTAAGGTTAATTCATTTAGCTAAAATAGATAACATTATCTACATCAAACTTGTATAGTGTTTTATTTCAATAAAATTACTGTTTTACGTATCCACTGTTTTGCCATCATACAAACTGCTGATATTCTTTGTACTGCTCAAAGGAAGTGTAACACTATCCTTGTTATAAAAACCTGTGGATGTACACTTTAAAGAAATATTTATGTTAAAAGGATCTGTAGGGATCTCATTTTTTAAGATTTTTTTTGATATCATGTTTAAAAACATAGACTGCATTAATAAAGAATTTAATCCTATATATATATATATATATATATATATATATTCATTTTAAGTCTAAAATTACTAATTTAATATATGAAACTTATCAGCTTGTTATGGAAAGGCAGTCAGAATTAAGTGAAAATAAAAAATTGAGTATAGAAGAAATTTATAAACAAATAAATTTAACACCAAGATTATCAGAAATCATAAATCCAACACGTGATGTTTATTTTCACAATATGACCATTATAAAATAATATGTTCACATTTATTTTTTGTTAATTAATATTGAAGGCAATGGCAATGATCTGAATGGTGGTTTTTTAGTATGCAAAATGAATTGTTTCAAAGAAAAACCCTAATACATTTTAACTACTCTTTTTACTTTATTAATGACAAAAAAACTGTGATTACCACTCAAGTTTATTCTCCTTCTTACATCAGGACACTCAAACTATGGTATACAGACTGAGTTTGCCCTTGATTAGACATTCAAAATTAATAAACCATTTAAGTTATAGGATTCTTTGAAATACTAATTATGTTTACTTTTTTTATTTTTACAGAAAAACTTAAAACTTTTCATTTTTACACTTTGATTTTAGTTTGTATCTAAACTAACATCCCATTTTTAGTATAGTTTTTTTAAACGGTCATTAATCATTTTGTAGTTAGCAGTTAGTTTTATTTATTTATTATTATTTGAAAAACATATCACTACTTTTTTTTTTTACGATGTTTTATTCAGAAACTACTTAAAAATTGAATATTTTTTATGTTGAATACACCAGTTGTTTGTTAAATTCATAATTTATTAAAGATTACTTCTTCTTTTTTTAATGGTCTACCTTATAAGGGGTCAGGATAATAAACAAAGTACACCTGTGGCCGGCCTCAAATCTGTTAACTCGACACCTCATTTTTGTGAATTAGGAGGACTATCTTTCTGTTTGCAATCTTAAATTCACTCTTTTTTTAAATGGAATAAAATTCCTTTTAATCAGTAATTGGCTAATTTACATTTTATTAAATGATGTGGTAGGGTTACAGAATTAATCATGCTTTCCAAGTTGTTGGATGCAAGAATTGAGATGTGTAACAAAACAACAAATATCCATGTATTACATGTAAAACGTGAATTCTGCTAGTTATATATCTAGGTTGTGCTCTCTGTTTGAAAATAAGTCATTATGTCTTTTATCAGCCATTCTGTAATAAGTCACGTTTGTACTCTTGTGCTGCAAATAAAAAAAGAACTATAATTAAGCTAATAGGTTATTAAGTAAAATCACGTATTGTATTTTTACTATAAACAAGTAAATTAATGAGCATTAACAAGTAAATTAATGTCATCTGTTCTAGGACTGTAGATTACATCTTCAGCAGTATTATCTGTAAAAATCATAAAGAACTGTTAGGCTGACCTGCAGACAATGAAAAAATACAAATGTTATCTGTACATAAAAAAAATCTTTACATACCTTCAAATAGGTTAGAAAGTCTTTCTCCTGAGTCTGACTTGGATGTTTCTGTGGTGTCTAAAGTTCTAATTAAGTAACAATAACTAAAAAAACAATAAAATAACAGCTAAATTAGTGTTAAAATGTTAAATTTATCATTTTTTTTTTGTCTTCAATCATTTGATTGGTTTGATGCAGCTCTCCAAAATTGCCAGTTGTTTCATTTTGGTACCCCCCTATATACTATATCCCTAACAATTTGTTAAATATTGCCTGCCTGCACAATTTTCCACATCTATCTGTCCCTGCAATATCAAACTGACTATTCCAGGATGCCTTAACATGTGATCTATAAGTCTTTCTCTTTTTTAACTATATTTTTCCAAATGCTTCTTTCTTCATCGATTTGCCAACACCTCTTCATTTGTCACTTTATCCACCCATCTGAAAAAATCAGCAGAATGTTGAAAAAACATTCTCCTTTAGCACTGCTTTTCAAAAGTTTCTAATCTTTTCTTCTCAGGTTTTCCGATCGTCAAAGTTTCACTTCCATAAAGCTTCTAACATATACTTTCAAAAATGTTTATCTGATGTTTAAATTAATTTTTTTATGTAACCAAATTATATTTCTGACTGATAGCTCATTTTACCTGTGCTATTCTGCATTTAACATCGCTCCTGCTCCGTCCATCTTTAGTAATCCTACTTCCCAAATAACAAAATTCTTCTACCATCATAATCTTTTCTCTTCCTATTTTTATATTCAGTGTTGTAGCTACATTATTTTTACTACATTTCATTACTTCGTTTTGTTTTTGTTTATTTTTATGTAGTTCAGGTAGTTCTTGCTAAGACTTTATCCAGTATATTCATTGTTTCTTCTAAATTTTTTCGCTCTCAGCTAGAATTACTATATGACGAGCAAATTGTAGCTTCTTTATCTTTTCTCCTTGCACTGTTACTCCAGATCTAAATTTTTCGTTAACATGATTAGTTATAAATTATATGTAACTAAAATTATAATGATTTGTAAAAATTAAAAAGTATGGGGATAGGGAACATCCTTGTCAGACTCCCTTTTTATTATTGTTTACTTCTTATGCTCTTTGATTATTTCTGTTGCAGTTTGGTTCTTGTAAATGTTAGCAATTGTTCTTCTATCTCTAAACTTGAAAAGTAAATTTTTTTTAAATGCTGATCATTTTATTCCAGTCATAATAATGTAAGGTAAATAATGTCTACCTTCTAGTCTATAAATGCCATATATATTGGATTGTTTTTCTTTAATCTGAGTGCTAAAACTGCTTCCCTTGCCCCTAAACTTTTCTTGAAACCAAATTGATCTTCTCCTTACACTTCTTCCACTCTCTCTCAATTCTTCTACACAAAATTCTAGTTAAGATTTATGATGCATGAATAATTAAGCTAACTGTTCTGTAATAGCTAATTGTTGTTTTTTCTGTGTGGCTATTTGTTCTTCACATTTATCTGCTCCTGCCTTCTTTGGTATCATGACAGTAACACTTTTTGAAGTGTGACAAACGTTCCTTTTTTCATAAGTATTACACACCAGTTTGTGTAATCTATCTATTGCTTCCAATCAGCACTGCACAATCATTCTGCATGTATGCTGTCTATCGCAGAAGTCTTTCTTCCATTCATTTCTTTAAAAGCTCTATTAAATTCAGATATCAGTATTGTATCTCTCTTAACCTCTTCAACTTCGTCTTCTTCCTCTATAACATCAGTTTCTAATTCATTTCCTCCATATAACTCTTCAATAAATTTCACCCACCTATCCATCTTTTCTTTCTTATTATAAACTGGTGTGCCATCTTTATCTAATACATTATTAAATTTTTACTTCTGTCTACAAATTCTTAACTTTCCTATATGCTCCATCTGTCTATTTTACCAATGATTATTTTTCTCTCTACTTCTGAATACGTTTCTTTAATCCACTCTTCTTTTGCTAATTTGCACTTCTATTTATAGTATTTTTTAATTGTCAGTAGTTCCTTTTCCTTCTTCATCACTAGCATTCTTACACTTTCTACATTCATCCATGAGTTGCGTATGCTATATGCTCTGATATTCAAGGTTTTCTACCTGTTTCTTTGTTCCACCTAAATTCACTTCTGTTGATTTAAGAATTTTCTTTTTAACAATCTTCATTGTTCTATATTTTCTACCTTATCTTTTTTACTCAGATCTCTTGCGATGTCCTTCTCAAAAATCTTCTTACCTCCTCTTCTTCAAGCTTCTCTAAATTCCACCAATTTATCTAACACTTTTTCTCAGATTTTTAAACCCCACTCTACATTTCATTATCACTAAATTATGGTCGCTAACAATGTCTGCTTCTGCATACTTTTTGCAGTAGACAAGTTAATTTCTAAATCTTTGCTTAACCATGATATAATCTATCTGATACCTTCAGTATCGCCAAGCTATACTGCTTATATAGTCTTCTATTACAATTTTTAAACTGGGTATTGGCAATTACCAAATTAAGTACTGAGTTTTACAATTTTGACTTATTGAGTTTTTCATTTTGTGCAAACCTCAATAAGTTAGTCCCCTCTTTCATTTTTTTGCCTTCCCGTATTCTCCCACAATATTTCCTTCCTTACCTTTTTCATTGCTTGCGTTACAATCTCCAGCTATTATTAAATTTTAATCCTCTTTCACTTGTTTAATTGTTTGTCAATTTTCTTCATATACACACTACCTCATCATCATCATCATCATGGGCACTTATAGGTATATAGATGTTAACAATCATTTCGGCTTAGGTTTTGATTTTATCCTGATTACAAAGATTCTATTACTGTGCTTTTTTAAATATTCTACTCTCTTTCTTATCTTCTTGTTCATTATGAAACCTACTTCTTCCTACCCTTTATTTGACGCTGAGTTAATTATTCTAAAATCACCTGAATAAAAGTCGTTTTCCTCTTCTCACCAAACCTTGCTAATTCCTACTACATCTACATTTAACCTACCAATTTTCCTCTTTAAATTTTCTAACCTTCCAACTATTTTTAGCCTTCTAACATTCCACACTCCGATTCATAGAATCTTATTTTTTAATTTTCTGATGAATGTTTCCTTAGTAGTCCCCATCTCTAGATCGGAACAGGGACCTCCGAAATATTTTCTAAGGAAGGCGCTTCCATCTTTGTTATATGGGGTGCTACTTTGGACTGTTATATGGAGAGCTACATTTTCTTGGAAAATAAATAGCTGTAGAGTTTCCATTGCTTTCAGCTGCACAGTACTCGCAAGATTGAGTGATGTTGATATGACCATTTAAGTCTTCCTCACTTACATCGTTAACAACTATTGAAAGAGCTGCTGCTCTCTCTCAGGAATTATTTCTTAGTCTACCTCTCAACAGATACATCTTCAATATGGTTGCACCTTCAGTCCAATTACTCTGTATCACTGAGCATTCAAGCTCTCTCACCATTGGCAAGGTCTCATGTTTCATAGAAGGAGAACTATAGCACAAGAAATAAAGAAAGCAGCTCAAAATTTGTAAATAACAACAACAACCACACAGATTGAAGCTGTAGATTAGTGGACAAAGGTTACAAGTAACTTGTATCCCTTATTCTCACATCAAAAGATTGAATTCAGGAAATAGTTTTTCTATTTGCCACTAGATCTCACCACCAAGGATAGAGTTAGATCTCTTGTCCACAACATTTTTAATGCTATTAGCTACTCATTTCTACATATAACTCTAAAAAAAATATTACCTGTACCTCTTTTCCTTCTGTTACAGTCTTGCTGTGATCCTCGTTTTCAGCTCATCCAAATCTGCAGGTAATGGTGGAACATAAACACTTTGTTTCAGCTATCCCCTCAAGAAGAAGTCACTACATGTAATGTCAGGGATCTACACTAAGTACTATGCTCCTATATGTCCTATGCAGTGTTGAGCCGATGTTTCATTTAGAAACTGACGAACTAGGTTGTGCCAACATGGCTAAGGGAACAATGCCAAAGGGGTATCTTGTGAAAAAATGAATCCTTCAATCATCATTTAGTTGTGAGGAAAAAAGTCCTGCAATTTTTGTTGCAGGACTCATCCATGTACATTAACACCCTGCTTCTCGAATTATTTTTGATGAGCGACAAATGTTCTTAGATATTTATATATTGTTACCCCAGGCCATGCTTAATAAAATTAATCTAAATGTTCTTAGCCAGTGGTTGAACGATCCTAAAACACATGATTAACTGTTATTTCAGAGTCTAAATTGTAGAACACAAAATGCCTTCTGTTGCATAAATACCTTGTTGTTTATGACAGGTTAGCTTACTTTTGAACACTATTATTGCATTCTGATGGCATGTATTTGAAACTATAACATGCGCTGGTACAAATTTCATTTACTGGCTGCATATGGTCACATTGGTGTATGGTTTTGAAATGTGATCATTCACTTTGATTCGCACTTTATTTATTCCAATGTACTGTGTGTACTATTATTAGTTATTACAATCACAGCATGCTGTTACTTAAGCTGTTTCCTTGGGAAAAAAATTGTTATATTTTTGTGGGTCATTTTCAGTTTTAATTAAAATGCTTTATCACATAAACAATGAAGTATTGATTACCTTCAAATTGAAAATTGTACCAATCAGTCCACAATAAAGTTATATATTATTGTGCTGAATTGTACAGCAATAAATTTGTGTTATTTTCCCTAATATTTACATCCCTCTTATTCTCATCTAATAATTTATTTGTAAATTAGATTTTGTTACATTATTTGTCCTCTTGAAAGGATTTTAATCTTAAAATCCTATGATCTCATCTTATAGTAATTAAGTTCTGAGTTACTGCTGTCAGTTTATTGTTAACATCAGTTTTTATAATATCAAACATTTTTTCAGTTTTACAGTAACTATTCAAGGTGTGGCTATTAAATAGTAAGACTCTCTCTCTTTATCTGTTTAGCCTCCGGAACTACCGTAAGAGGATGATGTGTATGAATGTGAATGAAGTGTAGTCTTGTACAATCTCAGGTCGACCATTCCTGAGAAGTGTGGTTAATTGAAACCCAACTACCAAAGAACACTGGTATCCACGATCTAGTATAAATAAAAATAGATCTAGTAAATAATAAGACTACTGCTGTAAAATTATTTATTTTAAATTTATACATATTTAGTTATTTTTCCCTTCAGTATATACCCCTCCTCTATCCCTACAACTCTCCATGCAAATTTTTCATTGTTCAAAATAGTGCTGGAAGTCTTCTTCTGTGAGCTCTTTCATGATATACTGCTTTTTCTTTCACAGCTTCAGTGGTCTGAAATATTGTTCCTTTTAATGCAGATTTGACCTTGAGGAACATCTAAAAATCACATGGTGCCAGGTCAGGCAAAGAAAGTGGATGGTCTAATACTGGGATGTGATTCTTGGTTAGAGACATCTTATAGACAATGTTAATGTAAGCTGGTGCATTATCCTGATGAAGAACCCATGACTTGTTCTTCCACAATTCAGGTGTTTTTTTCTTATTTTTAAGTGCACTCACCATTGTGAGTAAAACCACTGTATTTAATACTGTTGTAATATTAACATATCAGGTGTAGCAATAATCATCTTACTTTCCAGATATATGTGGAACCGACTAGGTTTAAACAATATAGGATACTGTTGTTCCCTTTGATCCCTGACATATTATAATGTGGACTAATCATTATTGTAATAATGATTACTTGTAAAATTTTAATTAATTAATTACTACCTGCCGTTTACATACATTATTAGTTCACCTCATTAGTTATGAAATTGTTTTTGTTCATTTGTAAAATGGTTTTATTTTATTTTTATTGTAAATTTAAACCGAAGCCATTTTTATTATTAGCAGCTATTAGTATTCTTCTTAGTAAGAATGTAGTTTTGACACAAAAACAACTAAAAACTTGTTCATCTTATTTGTTATTAATTTTATTCAGTTAACTATCCATTTTTTTTTTTTTTTTTTTTTTTTTTTTTTTTTTTTTTTTTTTTCTTTCATCTCTCTTTTTTTGTTTTTATTTTTTTTTTGTTTTTTTTTTTTTTTTTTTTTTTTTTTTTTTTTT
>JAAAKQ030236974.1:0-11170 GCA_010016005.3 Zanna intricata | reverse complement strand
CACATTAGAATAATACTTAAAACATTTTTATTGTCTGGACTGCCAGTATGTGCTTAATATACATCCTGTAATATTACCTTCATTTGGTTTTTTAATTTTTTTTTTAATTTAAAAATTGATTTAATAATAATTATTAATCTCTGATGTAAAAAAATGTTTAGTAATAATTCAGTAACACCAATAAAAAAAATATAAAAAAAATATCAGAAGTTATTATTGAAATAAAAGTTTATGTACTTTTCATTTAACAAAAATGTGTATTTTTCATCAATTTAATAGTCATACAAGGAAGTCGTGTGGTACCACTATCAGATTTTTTAATTCAAGCGAAGTTTTTGTAAGCTTATTCATATTTTTAATAAAATAATAGAACTTAAAATTTTATAAACGTTTATTAATTCTGATTATTAAAAAAACGGAACAAAATGAAAAATAAATCTATTTTCTGCCTTTTAGAATTTGATGCTATTATGTTAAGGGTTTGTATTACTCGTAAAAGATTAAAATATGTTCTTTCTACACAAGATGTCAGAACATGCTGTTAATAATACAATGAATTGAATATACTACAACGGACGTCATAAATAACAATAAACTACCAATCTATCCCCACCATGTGCATCCAATTGAGCTTTCTAAAATTTTGTGAGAAATAATAATATATTTTTAATTTGATATAGATTTCAAAAAGTGCAAATTTAATGAAGAATTAATTTTTTTCTTATTTGGTGAATGAAATCGCATTTATTAATTTATTATTACATCATTAATATTAGAATTCAGTAATTTATTTTAGATCATAAAAAGTGGGTAGATTGTGTTAAAAAAAAAACATTTGATTTATGAAATTTAAAATTAAATAATTTAAAAAATTAATTTAATAGATAAATATTATTTATAATTAACTTCTACATTTAATTTTGTTGTTATAATAATCATTATTAAGTTATAATAATTATAATAATATAATATTATAATTATAATAATATTTTTTTATAATTATTATTAAGTATTTAATTAATTTTCCTCTGTTTCAGGTAACTCATTTGTATCAACTATAATAATAGATAGAAAATCTTCTCGTTAATTATGGTGAGATTTAATAATTATTTATTAAATTAAATAATTTCTACAATTATTAATACGGTTAACCTAATTATTTTATATCACTAATCAACTGATAGCTATTTGTTTTATTTATTGATTTAATAAATATATCATGCAAGTCGTAAAATATATAAAATATTTATAATTTCGTCAATTAAGGTAAAAAAACAAGGAAGATTTACGTTAATATAAACACCCTCTAAAAAACTGATCAAAAATTTAACATTAAAAAACAGAATTCTAAATAATTCAAATTTCTTTAAATATTCTTACAAATAGCAAATTATAAGCGTATGTGATGAAATAGCTGAGGTAGACTACAAAACTTTAATTTTTCATTAAAACTTAAATTTTTTTTTACTCAAGAATTTTACGCTGTTAATATACTATTATATTCTACTACATTTTATAGATAAGGAAAAGGATTTTTTCCCCTGTACAATATTTAGATAAAAGATATTGACGCGTGTTCACGGCTCGACTACGATAATCAGTAACTAACAAATATAAATCTTTAAGAAATTACAATTTACTGGTTAAAGAACATAGAATATAAGACAAATCAATATCGTATTTCGAGTTTGTTTCATACATTGCGTTTTTTTCCTAACTTTTCACTATGTATACCAATAATTCACCGAACAACTTCCTGCATTCATCCACTATCCAGTCTGGAATGCTTGTGACGTACACTTTTACTCGTCGTTAATACACGATGATTGATAACTTTTTTTTTTCTTTTGTTTTACCTCCGGAACGATCGGTAAATCTCCGGTGGTTATATCTTCAGAGGATGAGATGAACGAATTGTAGCGTATGTTAAAAATGTCATGCCTGACCGGGATTCGAACCCGGGACCTCAGGATGAAAAGCCGAGACGCTACCACTCGGCTACAGAGGCCGGCCGATGATTGATAACACGTGATAATAATCGCGCCGAACATCCCTCGTCTCACTCGATTATATTCGTTTCATATTGACTTAACCACTGATCCGAGCAGTATTTATATTCTCTGTTGAAGCGTGAGATTCTTATCGTCCCTTACATTTTCCCATGAATTCCTATTAGTCCTGTAACCCTTGTCAAACAGTTATTGGAGGTGTGCCATTGATAGTATTACAAAGAACGATTATTAAACGGACCTGTTAGCCAGAGAAAAGGATTCCTTTTAGTATCCTTTTTGATTCCTTTTATGATTATTCTCTCATTCTTTATTCTTACTTGGAAGAAATCCGTTACCCAGGTGGTTTTATTGGTCTTGTTATATTATTTTAAAATACACTATTTTTTTTAGTTTTATCAAGTAAAAATATTGAAGAATTCTAGACTTTTTATAAGAATATAAAACATTCATGATTTCCTTTTTCACAATTGCGAATATTTTATAGCAAGCTACTTAATTGTTACTTTATCGCTGCCGGCCAACTACGGACCACGAAAGATGTCTTTTTATTCTCTTTGATGTTTTTCCAGTATTCTCTCTAGTCTGTCTTTTCCATATTTATCTTAGTCACTTTTCCTATTTGAAATTTTTTTTTTCTTAAGTCAATCTTTCTTGATCACTTTTCTGAAGAGGTCTTGAAATCTTTTCCTAATTTCCTCTGAAATTTTCAAACAAAATTTATGAAGTTTTGAGTATAATTTTATTCTATAACTAAAATCTTCTTTAATAATTGGACCTAAAAAAAAAAAGTTGAAAAAAAAGGTTTTTTAATACAATCTTGTAATAATAATAATAATAATTATATGAAAAAAATTACCATATTATTAAACAAAGTAAAATAAATAACATTCTTAAATTTTAGTTAAGAACGTGGACATGTCTTCAACGTCTTTCAAAGATGCATCAATTAACGCAGGAAAGCAAAGTTTGCAGGTTTGGGTCATGACTTTATCAAATTAACTGCTTTAACAACGGTTAAGTTTACATCAACTAAGCAAAAGTTATATTATAACGAAACTTAGAATTTCATTTATAGTACGAGTATGTTATAAAACTTAAGAGTATATGAAAATTAATGTAAATAATTAATTAATTACCGTGTTAATTGGTTTAATATCTAATTCTATACATATATATATACATATTTTTAAATTATAATATAAAATGTATCATCATTTTGTTTTCTACCTTGAGGCTGGTTCCTTGCACTAATTTCGTTTTTTCTATTCCTATTAAGAATTTTAGTTTCAGTATCTTTTAAACCATTTATGAATTTAATTTTTTACAGTCTCTTTTTTACACCTTTTGTTGATCCTTCTATAATAAATTTTTCTCTTCTCAGGTAAGTTTATTTTTTGAACATTTTTGATTAAGCTTCTGTTGTTCATCATTTTCCCCATTACTTATTCATTATTAACTTAGCCTGTCCATTTAATCTTCTTTAGTTTCCTCTTTTTTCACACTTCAGACGCCTACAGTCTTCTTTTTCTCTTTTTTCTTGTGCAGATATTTCACATCTTTGTATAAAACATAACTTTAAAATCTAACTCCGTCTTATTTAGTAAGATGGAGATAGGCTTGACGGTTTATAATCAGATAAAATATATTAATAAATACTTTATTTTTAAAGGAACGTAATAGTAATTATATAGATCGAGTAATTATACGTAAATTATAAATTATAGGATGAACAATTAATGTGATTAAAAGCCATATTAATTATTTAAATACGAGTATATAAAGTAATATTAAAAGTACATTACAAACAGCCGATTAGTAAAAAATAATTTACAAAAATGAGGGCACTGTTGAAAATTATTTTGAATGCATACATGTACAAGTTGAACGGATGTAGAATAATAATTCATTAAATCACATTTTTAAAATTAATATTATTTAATTAATCATAGCGAAGGCACAATGATTTGCAAAGAACAAGGAGATATTCGATTTCTTAAGGATGCCATCTTTTTTTTCCCCTCCTCTGGGCCGGACCTCCAATAAAATATGGCACAGCCCAGGAGAGGAGCAACGCACCCTAGTGGTATTTTAGAGTGTTGAATCGCAGGAAGAAACCGGAAGGAAACAAGATTTTTTATCTTTATTAATACAAATCTTTCTTTTATTGTTTTACTCATCGGGAACTCTTATTTTTATTTTATTTTACGTATTGAGGATCTTTCTTTTATTTTCTTTGAATTTTCTGCAAATCTATCTTTTATTTTATTTACTTATCAGGGAAGGCAAGCCTTCCCTTATTTTGGCCCCAAGGGCCAGAACCGGGTCATTGTCTTTTTCACTGTCGTAACGACTTAATTGTTTGCGTATGTGTGTATGTGCATGCTTATGTGTGTTCACGTCGGAGGTTCAGGAGTCCACGTGCGTCATCATCACCGCCCATCCCCACAAGCGAGGACAAACAGCGGCTGAGCAGGAGGCTGTCCTTTCCCCCCGACTCCTCCGTGTTTGTGTATGTGTATAACAATCGAAAGCGTGAGAGTCCTTGTGCGTCATCATCGCCGCCCATCCCCACAAGCAGGGACGCACGTCGACTCAGAGAAGGCTGTCCTTCCCCCCTAACACCGCCGAATCCACAGAAAGTCCACGAAAAAGTCCGCCACCCGGAGAGCTTCTAAATCCTGAACAACTTGATCACTAAGCTAGTTAGCGGTGTCCTAGTATCCGAGACGCCTTGTCCTCGTCCTCCTTGTGTTTAATGACAAGCCTTACATATCCCTCGATCTTCATCCAATTTTGTGAGGACTCCAGCATAAATTGAGTCAAATCGTCTGGCGAGATACCATCAATGGCTAACATCCACCTCCGGTTGACCCATTTTGGACACTCGAAGATAAAATGTTCTACAGTATCTTCTGCAGGACAGTAAGCGCACCGCGGGGAATCCCGATGTCGGAAACGGTGAAGGTTGGCGTTGGTGCAACCGTGCCCTGTCAATAACTGGACAACCAAGTAGCCCACCTCTCTGTGTTTTCTGATTGTCCACTTGTGCAAGTCTGTTATGAGGCGTCTAGTCCAGGCAGCTTTCGGCCGGGTACATTAATTTCGGTCCACAGACTTTGACTCTTATATGTCACCAGTGTTTATTTGTTATATATGGCGTCTATTTTACTCATGTATGACTTGAGACGATTTTTTTTATACTCAATTGCTTATTCTGTTTCGTTAACCATTTTATTTTATTGTTTTCAACAACTATGATCAGTTATATTTCTGTTTAACTTTTTTATGTTCTTAACAGTTAATTTTCGAATCGTTTGTATTTTATTGCACTTAATTATATTTTTATTGGTTATACTTTTTTTTCTATGTTATTTAGTTTTATTTTATTATTTAGTTTTTAGTCTTATTATGTAAGTTTTTGTTTTAATATTTTAGTTTTTAATCTAGGTTTAATTTTTTATGTTCATTTATTAGTCCTCGCGTTAACTGAGTTGGGGTCCTTTACATCCCTCTTGGACTACATTATTTTATTTTTTTTATTTTTAGTTAAATTTCAGTTTTTTAATTTACGCTTTAATTTTACTTTTTTAATTTACGTTTTTTTTTTTTTTAATTTTACTTTTACGACTGTGATATTATAAATTTAAAAAAAATATTTTATTACTTTTTTTCTATGATACTTCTGGTATTTTTTTCTTTGTTTTATAAAAAATTTATTCCGGGATAACACGAAAGCGTATTTCGCCCAAAAAAACCCGCCAAAAAAAATTATACTTTTTATTTTATGTACTTTGTTTAAATCTTTATATTGTCTTGGTGTATCACTGAATGCCTTCCTGGATCCTGTATAATTTAATTATAGCTTCATTGTTCAGAAAACTGATTGTAAATAAAGCAATACGCAAAAAAAATATTATTAAAAAATTCACCGACAGACATAATTTTAACATATAACGACCACCGTATTATAATTTACATAAAAATTTTTACACAGACTATATAGTATTAGTTTTAATTAAATTTAAAAAAAAAACATATTTTTGAGTTCTTGATTATGGTATAACTTCGTTTCGAAAGCGCTAGAACTAAATTTATAAAATTGTTGGCAAGTGGGTTTAATCGTTTAATTATTATTATTATTATTATATATATATGGAGAAACTGTCAGGACATTTTCTACCGATGAAAATAATGAAAAACGTTCGTATAAACGTAGGTATGGAAATGCTTTGGTTTTGAGTTACGGCTAGCGAAAGATTTCGCCCGAATTTCAGCTCTTCTAATAAAATGAAAATGCTGTAATTTTTTTAACCCAAATTAAGGAGTGAATCTGGAGGTTTCTTATGTAATTCGAGCTGAGAATAAAGTAAAACAGGTCCCAAAACTGTAACTCCGCTAGTCTTTAAGATATCAAATGTAAAACAAAAATTCGATGTCGTAAAACACCGAATTTAAAAAAAAAATAATTTTCTTATTAAAAATAAAAAGCCGATTTTTAAAAGTTTTTATTTATTTATTTTTTATTGACTGTATTTATATTAAATTTCTTAGAATTAAATTTTTTACAAGTTTTAATAAATCTTCTATATTTATTAGTCATTTAACAAAGCAGTTGTATCAGAAACCTGTATAACCTCTTTCTTTTTATGTTTAGCCTCCAGAACTACCGTAAGATATTATCTCAGACAATGAGTAAAAATAATATGTATCATTGTGAATGAATTGTAGGTACTAAAAACATAATAAAGTGATATAAAGTGATATAAGTGAAATAAAGTGATAAACATCAAAATCTATTAAAATTCATGTATAAAGTTATTAATTTTCAAAAATTTATTTAGTTATTAATTTTCAAAAATTTATTATTTTATTTTAGTTTATTTATTATAAGAAAAAAATCATTTTTCAAAAAATTAAAATTATTTGTTAGACCAATAAAAAAATTTGTAACACATAAATGGATTATATTTTGTTCACTTATTTTAGAAAAAATTAATTTAAAAAAATTATTTTTTTGTTTTCAAAAATATAGAAAATTAAAAGTTTTTCAATTCAAATAAAGCTTTATTTAGGAAAAATAAATTACTAAAACAATTCTAAAATTTAGTGGACATTTTCGTTTTGGTTAAATTTAGGTACGGAATATTTTTTTATATAGTTTATTTTGATGCAATTTAAATTTATTTTATTTGTTTTTCATTTTAATAGCAACATTCGTTTTAATTTGTTTTTTCTATATTTGGAGTAGATATAATTTTTTTTTTGTTACATGACTGCTGCGTAACTTAAATATAAATATAAATATAATTTTTGTATGTATACATACAAAAATGTATACAAAATATGTATAATTTACCTTACTTTTTATTTTTTTTAAGAATTAAATTAAATTACTTATTCTAAATATTAAACACATTAAGTTTAATAAAAAAAAAAATTTATAGAATAACAGATAATAAAAATATTTAATGAACTTCCAACTTATAATAAAAATTATAAAAGTTTAGAGCATTCCATATCCAATAATAATTTATTTTTTATTAATCGTGTTATACATTAGATTAAGTGAAATTCGATTGAAAGGTAGGTACCATTTTTCAGGTTTTAAATACAAGAGTTATATACGGTAATATAAAACGGCGTAACAAAGAATTTCACAATACACTGTGGGTTGCCGAAAGAAGATTTGATGGGATGGGTATGTGCAACCTCGTTTGGTTGAAATGAGATTTGCGATATTTAGACGAAGCGTTTATTACAATGGGAGTTATATTTGCATAATGTATACTATTCTCAACCGCTCTGATGGCCCTGTTTCTTTGTAATTAAATAAGGGTTTTATTCAAATTACACTTAACAAAAGTCTCATTTCAGGATGGATAAAATTAAACCTTAAGTTACCGTCCTTAAAATATTATAAAAATTTAAAAATAATAAAGATTGTTGGCAGTTGGTACTAAATTAATTTTTTCTTTTATCATTTATAATGAATTTTTTTATTGTTAAATTTAATGTTAAATTACGCTCAGCTGGTCAGTGACATCTAAAATGTCTTTCGACCAAAACTTTCTGTTTTCGAATTCTAATTAAGCAAAGCAATTTTTAAAAATTAGAAATTTTTATATCTTTATCTCTCACAGCTTGACATCAACAGTAGCGTAAAAAAAAATCCAGCCAAATTCTTAATACCAGAAAAAAAATTTTGTTGGAATTTCTTAGCTTGTTAAAATCACTAGAAACAACTTAAATATAATGAAATTGAACACTTTTTAAAAAATGTTCGTGTTATTTAGAAAGTTGATTTCTTTTTATCTGTTTAGCCTCCGGAACTACCATAAGGTATTACTTCAGAGGATGAATGAGGATGATGTGAGTGAAGTGTAGTCTTATACAATCTCAGGTCGACCACTTCTGAGAAGTGTAAATAATTGAAACCCAACCACCAAAGAACACCGGTATCCACGATCTAGATTTCAAATACGTAAAAAGAAAGTTGATCTGGAACAATAAAATCAGAAAAAATAACATACAAATATATGTCTAGAAACGATTTGTTTTTCAAGTTATGGGTAGCGAAATATATTGCTTAAAGGTAAAATGAAGCTGTACTAAAATTCGTTGAACCTACTTTAAGGAACAATTTTTAATATTTTAAATAACTTTTTGAAAAATTGAATAAAACAAACTTCATCAGGTAATTTGAAATTAATAGTTATTTTTTATTTTTTTTGTTTTGTTTTTAAGCATCCCAGGCGCTACCGGAACCACCATTAGCCATATCGTCAGTCGCCCTCGAGTGTCGTAGCAGCAGATTAGCTTCCCCCCTAGCTTCGGTCTCTTGAGGACCCCCCATCGGGATCTCCCCTGAACATTCCGACCTCCACTTCTGGAATGCCGAAATGCCCCTCCTCAGGGGAGCTACCCTTCCCGTCCCTAATCTACCTACCTAAGGAAATCTACCTCCAGCCTCCCTTACCTTCACCCTCCGTGCCCCCTTTCATACCATCAGGGTCATGCCATCATGATGAAATGCAGATGAACCTATAAACTGATTCCAGACCTTTAGAAATGGGTGTGCTGAAAAAAATTGGAAAGTGGGATACGAGTTGGCCCAATTCCTTAATTCCTTACTGGTGACGGATGCTTTAAAGCATACCTGTAGAAGCGAACGCTAAGACTCTCTACGAAATGAGAAAATTGTGAGAAGGAGTCGGTATCCCAGAACACACGGTGTTGATATGCAATAGGTCCCTGCAGTATAGAGAAGTATCATTATTAAGTATAGAGAAACAGGAGAATTTCTTCGTGCTTACCGCAGAAAAATCATTGGGACTACTGCAGAACGAACGATCGTGGCACGCGGTGTACGATGTTTGTTAAGATTATTCGAAAAAGTAAATGGCAGAAATCTAGGGTTGAATATTTCCCACTGTATCTCCCTTGGGGCAGGATCCCGGTCCCAATTTCGAGGTTTTTAAAAAAAAACAGCATGACTATAATGAGTTCGAGGCGTGAGACTAGTAAAAAGAGTGTGGGTGGATAAATGATACATAGGGTGTTTGATGATATTGTAAGTTTGACACGGCCTGCCGTGTCAAACTTACACGGCCTGCCGTGTCAAACACGGTAAATTTTGGAGGATTAGTGGCATCACATCTTGTAGTAATGGAGGGTTTTAGTGGATTGGCCGGCAAGGGAGAGATATACCACCTTACCACATACACCAGCTTACCACACAAGGGAGAGATATACCACCTTGGGGGCTCAATATCACATGGTGCTATGAAAGGTTTTTCTTCTTTGACGACAAAAATTAATGTTTAATTTTTATAGAAAAATAAATAGATCTATGAATCAAAAAGATCTCTCATTAAAAAAACTTCTTATTGACTCTTATCAATTTATGATATTGCGTCCATTTAGAACAAAAATAATCTGTTTATTTAAATAAGAAATAACAATCTAACCATATTTTTATCAATCCAGTCATATATTTTATCAAATATATACCTGCTTGTAACTCATCAAAGTTTTATTTTATTTTTAATTCATTTTTTTTTTTGTTGAGTAAGAGAAAATGTTGATTATCTTTCTCTCTCTTATGAAAAATTAAAAACAGATTAACTGACGTAAATTTTGTTATATTTTTAGGTTTTTTACTCTTAAACAGTTATTAAAAAAAACTTAATAACTGTTTAAGAGTAAATTTGAGGTTTTATAATTTGTTAATAATCCGAATAACTTGTATTTCTAAGCGTTTTCAGACGGGTTAAATTATAAATATTTACATTTCATTCCATAAAATAAGGATAATTGTTTCATTGTAATAAATTTATTGTATTTACTTTTTTCTAATAACCAAAAGGAAAAACGTATTTTTATGTACTCTTATGAATAATTGTATAATAAAAGAAATTATGTTTCCTTTTTTATCTTTAATCGTTGAGAAATTATTTTGATTGAGACATATAATGATCTTAAGGGACATTTTAATCTAGTTCTAACAAGCAAATCATTGCGGACCAATCAGGAGAGAACGCGTGACAGAAAGCCGCATAATAAATTGAATTCTTGATTAATAAAGCAAACGTAGTCCTATTTGCATATAAATTAGAAAACCAGTATGGCAAAAATCTAGCTATCAGCATCATATTCAAATTAAACTCATCTTAACTAATGTAACACAATTGAATGTAAACAGACAACCTGTCTATCAAAAATTGAAATTGTGTACACTATACAGAAGGTTCATATAACTAATGTGTGTTCTATGTAAGTATGTTTATATATATATATATATATATACATATATATTTAGATTCCACCAAAAGATGAAAATAATCTCGGTAATGTAGATTTCATCTATACTTAAATTACGTCATTAGCTTAGTATAGCTGTCGAAATAATCTTTTTAAATTTAAAACAATAATTAATTAAATTTACTTTGTTCTCATAATAACTCTGTAAAGAAGCGTTCCGTGGAACAGTGTATATCTATAGTTCGGACGAATAGATGTCCATAGTACAGGACAAATCCAGTGTACTCCAGCCTTTTCTTTATCTGTTTAGCCTCCGGAACCACCGTAAGGTACTACTTCAGAGGATGAATGAGGATGATGTGTATGAATGTGAATGAAGTGTAGTCTTGTACAATCTC
>JAAAKQ030236963.1:0-11170 GCA_010016005.3 Zanna intricata | reverse complement strand
CGACTGGCACTGGATAGGGAATCTTGGAGAGCTGCATCAAACCAGTCAAATGACTGAAGACAAAAAAGAAAAAAAAAATCTTTTTAGCGATTTCATTAAAATTTTATCGAGACATTTTTTCAACTACTGCCTGAAGAGTATCAAAAATTTCTAATTAACACATATTATATTTACCACGAAGGTGATACCATATATACGGATATCATAAAACTTTCTATTATTTACTACACTCAGGTAATATTTGAATTACCTGTAAAGTATACTACTTTGGTTTAGGTCATTTATCATTTTCCGTTCTCTCTTCTTTGAACTATCAACTAATCCTTTCAGCATTTTTTTTTCTTTAACCTTTTCTCTTATATCATGTCCTACCAGTCGGTCTTCTTATTATGAATCGATTTGATTAAACTTTACTTTTTTTCATTTTCCTTATTAATTTTCTTCATCCTATCTTTTTCATCATTTTGTGTAATCCCTTCCATGCTAAAATTTCAAGTACTTCTAACTTTCCTTTATTAATTTTAATTAGCAATCACGTTTTTGATGCATTCAAAAGTAATTCTTCACAAGAAACTTTTTCAAGCATAACTTAATCTTTTACATAACAGTTTCTTTTTACAAAAATCTTTATAATATATTATTATTCGGAAGAAAACTTAGAGTAAAATAATTTTTATATTTTATAAAGAAAGAAATTACTTATAAAAAGTGATTACTTTCTTTAATTATATTCATTGTCTATGTAAAATTTATAATGATTTTTTTTTGCAATTCAGCATGTTTAATTTTTTGTTTGTTTTTTTAACTTCCGGAACCACCGTTAAGATATATCTTCAGAGGATGAGATGAATGGATTGTAGCGTGTGTGAAAAATGCCATGCCTAACCGGGATTCGAACCCGGGACCTCCAGATGAAAGTTCTTTTTTATGTCATTTCTGAAACTTTTAATCCATTTCATAAAAAGTAATAAACCAGTTGAATGTTTTAACGATAGTTCTGCTTCTCATTTTATGATAATAAAGCATGATAATGAAGTAGGTCATTTTCAACACTTTTTATAAACTATTAAAGTTAATGTAATATCTGTTTTTATAAATAAAAAAAAAGTAATAATTAAGAAAGTTTCGTCATTATACTTCCATAACTCTACTGAAACGTAAATTTCTGAATACTATAGAGTAACATAGGTTTGTAATAATTAATCAGGTAGAAATATTTTCAAGAAGGTATGTTCGATCTAATCTGAAAATTAATTAGCATTATTATTAATATAAAATATATATTTTTTTTTATAAAGCAGTTTATATTTTAAGTCAATTATGTAAGTTATTTATGGTTTTTCTTTTCATAGATATATATAATAAACAAAAGTTCTACACTGTAATAAATTATTCATATTATGTATACATAATAATATTCTGAAGAGAAGCGTAAGTTAAAATAAATTGCAAAATCGTTTAAATTACCTGAAAATTAACTTTAAAATTGTAAGGAAAATGAAAAATTCTCTTAGTGACAGTATTTCATAAGGTTTCTCGACATTATGTTATAAATTATAAAATAAGTGTACACTGATACCCTTAGTCTTTCTCCGTATTTCCATTTTTTCACCGAGAAAATATTACATATAAATATTACAATAGTAATTCTTACAATTTCTTGAATAATAAAACTACTCCAACGTTTTATTCCGAAAGATTTAATTTATTGTAAAATAAGCAGCTGAATTAAAAATAATAAATTAATTAAAAAATCTTTAATAAAAAAACTGTAGATATTTATTTTTTGTTGTTAATTTGAATATTTTAATAAATACTTGCAAACTTTTTATGTAAGAGGATTTATTTGAATTTTATTTGATTTATTAATTTAAATTATATTTTATCATACTTTTAATAAGGCAACTATAAAGAACCCATAAAAAATACTTTTTTAAGTCTTCTTTAAATTTCAAGTTTCTGACGCCAGCGCCAAACTGAAAACCATCTACAAAATGTCAACCAAATGTCAAAAAAAGCGCTCAAAATTTCAAAATTTAATGAATTGGAATATTTTTTTTTTTTGTTGCTGTCATGTTTAATTCTCTTTTACTTTTTAGAATTTATTTTAAAACTTTTTTATTTTGATTTTCTTTAAATATGGATTTAACAATAAAAAAAAGTTCCTTTATAAAAATAAGCTGTTCCCAATAAACGAAAAACTGTTAAAAAAGATTAGTGATAAAAGTAAGGTAAGAAATTCCCAGAAACTATTATCGAGCATGAAAAAATCATGAATTTAGGAATATGAAATAGTTTTTTTATCCCATGTTTCCAATATAATTTACTTAATTTATTTACTTATTTTTTTTTTGTTTTTTTTTTTAAATCTTTGCATTTCGGAATTATACTTGGTCTATAATTTATTGTTATGCTAATATTTGTTTAAAAAATAAATTGATTTCTATTATTATTAAAAAAAAATGCAAATCATTCACGTCAGGAATTTTTAAAGAAGATATGAATAATTAAAATTGATTTTCTTATCGAAAGGTTTTAGGATTTATTTATCAACTATATGGGTCGATTTGATAAACTCTCTCCTCCTTATCTGTCAATTAAACAATTTTTTTTAGGTTGAAATGTCCTCCACATTTCTTAAGAGTGGTCAACTGAGATTGTGCAATACGTTACGGTAGCTAAAAAAAAAAAAGGTTGAAATGTCCTATGTTAATTTGAAAACAGCTTAAATTATCTGAAATATCAGTTAATAGCCATTCCTTTACGTCTGGTCAGTGGGCGGAGCCCCTTAAATTTTAACTTCTTCATTATACTTTTGCTTGTGAGATTAATAATAATAGATAACAATTACAGTATGTTCAATTTTAAAACTATCAATGTATTGTAATTTCTTCAGAGCAACAACATTTTGATCAGCACAGGGTACACGAAACTTAAAGTAATCTGAAAATATGCGAGTTTCAGGATAGTCGGCCTCAATCTTAAAAATAGTAATTACAGTTGTCAAAGTAATTACAGCGTAAAATAGTATTTTGCATGGATGTTGGTCTTACCCGACAAATACCGCGAGAAGGTGACCGTTATAATTTCATTTCTCATTTTTTGTTAGACTTTTTTTTTTGTTTGCTTTTTTAGTCAATTAACCGGAGGCAGTCCAGCCAATGGCGTCGCATCGCACATACAGTAACAGTGGCAGTAGCGGCCGTGTGGTTGAGCCGCCGTTTGGTGCGGTACGTACATCGCCGCACCTTAAAGCTAGTTTTCTCAGTAACCAAAAGAGATATTGAAATAGTCATAACCCCTTTTTTGGAAAAAAAATTTATTTAAAGTACTGTAAATGGTCTCAGAACTCTTATTTGATCAACGATTTTACCATAGTAAATTAAAATATCGACAGGGAACAAAATCTTGTTAACACAAGCCATTAAAACGGGCAACATCTTTAAATGGTTTAACTTTTCTTAACGGTAATAATCCAGTGTTCTTTCCAATATAAATTTTACGTCAAAACGAAATTTTAGCTTAATCAGTTTTTGAGTGAAAGAGTGACGTACTCGCAGAAACCATTAAATTTTTATATATGTTTCAGTCTGAAAATTTTTTTAAATTTCTAATTACCAGTTAAAGACATTATATAAAACTTGAAAAATAAATAAAAACATTTGTTTATAAATTTTCTTTATTATAGTGACAAAATGAATCTAACACACCAATAAAATATTTAAGATAGTTCCGAAATGTCAATTTTTGCAGAAGGTGTTCTTTTGTTATAAATTTAAATTTATGAAATTTCTTTTATAATAAATTATAAAATTACATATCATAAATGTTTGGTCTATAAAAAAAAAAAAATTACTTTTAAAAACAAAATAAAAAATGTTTGCCTATTCCTGTAATAATTATTTTAAATTATTCCTACTTTAGTGACATATTAAAAAAAAAATTTAAATATAAATTTATTGAAGTAGTAAATTATTAGAAAAATGTTACAGAATATTTAATATTAACTTTACTTGATTTTAATATTTTTAAGTAATTTTTTTTTATGATATTATTCTAAGTAATAGTTTAAATAATAAAAATCTATACGAGAGGTTTTTTTTCATAAAACTCAACCGACTTCGAGTTAGTGCTTTATGTATAATTTTTCGTCATAAAAAAAAGCTTAGCTGACTGTATTTTAATTATAGTAACTACCAAATGTTATTATATTTTTAAATTTTTCTATTATATAAAAACTATGTGACAAAACAAAAATAATAACATACAAAGAATATTAAAATTATTATTTTTTTTTTTTTTGTACTGGACAGAGTATACAAAAAAATTAAACTATAAAAATTAGGGAATTTTTTTTTTAATGACGTGTGGGCATTAACTGCAATGATAATTTAGCCCGAATTGAAATTTGTTGCGTATGAAACATTCAGTGCTTGACCGGGATTCGAACGTACGATCTCTGTGTTAAAGGCGAAGACGCTACAACTTGCGCCATGGAGGTCTGAAATTAATTATTTCTTTTTATTAATAATACTGATTATCATATTTTTATAGAATGATAATAATAATATCATTTACTTGTCATTACCCTAAGATTAGCATACTGAACCAGAAAAAACTATAAATTAACACAAAGATAAAAATACTTAAAAAATTATAGATGAAAATACTTAAAAAGGTGTAGTTTATGTTTCCTTAATAGAAATAAATGGTTTAACTTTTTTTTAATGTAATGAAATTATTTTCCGTCCTTTTCTAATTTGTTTTCTGTAGGTTATAAAGAAAATACTAAACTTTTAATTTCTTTTGTATATATTTAATTCGTTTTTTTATCTTATTTACTTGAATACAATTAACTGTAAATTTGAAAAGAACTCTTTTTTAAAACTTTATTTTTTTCAATTCGTTCTCCTATTGGTCGATCTTCTACTTAGGAATCTCTACTTCGAAGTGGAATAAATTGACTTATTTGAATAGGACTTTATTCAATGAATGATTCAAAGGTCTAGCGCTCGGACCAATCAAGGATGATCCAAGAGGTTTGAGTATAATAAAAACATATTATTAACATAGACTGTTAAACTAAACGTAAATGTTTAACTTAAAAGTAATTTTTATGGATTATGTAAAAAAAACTTGTAATAAAAAAATCATATTTATTTTTTAAATACAAAACAATTTTTACGATTTATTTTACACACACACACACACACTCGCGCGCGCGCGCTAACAATCCCGTCGCGGCATTACCCACTCTATATTCCATCACGGTCGCTGTTAATTTTTTTTTTATTTTATGTTTTTTAATCATCAATACCCCCCGGAGTAAGATGCAACCATTCGCGTGGCACAATACAGTAAGTAAGAGTGGAAATGGCCGTGTTCGTTGAGCTGCGTGCTGTACATCGTTGCTTCCCTTAAAAAACAAAATTATTAAAAAAAACCGAAAATAATTTTTAGATATGTATCTAAAAATAGATAGGCAGATATTTATCTGCCGGCCTCCGTGGCCGAGTGGTAGCGTCTCGGCTTTTCATCCGGAGGTCCCGGGTTCGAATCCCGGTCAGGCATGACATTTTTCACACACGCTACAATTCAGTCATCTCATCCCTTGAAGATATACTTAATTGTGGTTCCGGAGGTTAAAAAAAAAAAAAGAAAAAAAAAAAGAAAAGATATTTATCTGAATCCTATCTATAATTTCAAATCTACTGCATATTTGTTTTAGTATAGTCAGAAATGGAGAAAATTTTTAATCATTGTCATAATTTTATTACCTTTCTTCATCCGTTTCATGATCGAATTTCAAATAATCTAGAACTTGGTTTTTAAATATTCACCTAAGATTACACACACCTAAAATCAAGTTGATGTCTTCATTTGTTACGGAGAAATTAAAAGAAAAATTAAATAAAATTCACTATTGGTTCAATAGCCTTTAATAGCCTTTAAACTCAGAATTTTAAAAATTACTTTGTTATTTGTACTTCGAAAAATTTCATCCATTAACATCAGTAGGTTTTTCTGTGCGTTGATTATAAATGACTCACAACATGTTTTTTTTTTTAAGTAAGTAACTAGTTATATTTAATATATTAAGTGAAAAATTATACTTAATTCATAAAGTGAAAAGCTATTGATTCTGAATGGGTTGATCAAGACAGAGTAGAAAATATTCCGTCATAAACATAGATTAAAAAACACCATTACTTTTTTTTTCATTTATTAGTAATGTATTCTTGGAGAGTTATTTCAAGATAAAAAAACAAAAGATTGACCGTTTTGCTGAATTATTATTTTATGGAAAATGTTACTTTATTTGTGATGTCAAGTAGTTTCTAGAAACGTAAAACATTAAACAAAATTCAAAATTTATTTATTTTAGAAATTAACTCTTTCTTAAAAGATCTATACACAGAAGTTTTATTTCTTTATTTTTTTTATTCCTTTATTTCACGCAAAATGTATTTGTATGTAAAATTTAAATAAATATTTATAATTTTTTAGGTGGAGGAGAACGGTGAGGATGGTTTAGTCGGTAGGGGGCAGGTTACTACACGTGCGAAGCGTGTAGTAACCTGCTTAGCCGCTTATAAAGGCTGTTTAGTTCGCTAGGTTGGCTAGCTTGGGATAATTAATGTCTCCGGTTCTGAGTCCGACTCACCCATTGTGTCTTCATGGGGCATACTTAACGGTATTCCTTCACAACTCATCGACAAAAAAAAGAAAAAAACATAATTATAATTTAAATAAATTCTTAAAAATAACGTTATCAATAAATTATCAAAAAAGGCTTAATATATTTTCTAAAATTTTAATTATTCTTTGAAATTATTTATTTTTTCATTAATCTTATTTATTATTTTTTCTTTGTTCATTTTCCTGTATTTTAGTATATTTTGATAAATTTATTGAATTATATATTTCTTATAATCATTACTAATTTAGATTTGTTGCCTTTCCTTTAAATAATATTTTGAGTTAAAACAGAGAACCAGCTATCAATTGAACATATAATTATGAAAAACGAACAAAAAATTCATTAAACAAATTTTTCTTTCTGCGTTGCAAATATCTTTTTAACAGTAAGTTAGTTTGTGTTTTAAGATTAATATTACTTCCTAAATAACTTATTCAGGCACCCTACAACAATTAAATTTCATATCGCAAACTAACTTACGGTATCCGGAAAAAATACTTTTAAGAAAAGTAAAAAAAACTTGTTTACTGATTTTTTATTCGTTTTTCATAATTATTGTGTATATGTACAATAAGTAGCCGGATTTTATTAAATTATTTAATTTAGCACTTTTTTGTTATTCCCATAACTTTACCGTTCCATATTAGTACCATAATAATTTTACCATCCAGTTTCGATACTGTTCTTAGAAACGTTGTGTTATGCGATTTAAATAGAAATTTGAATGTTAGTGTATGTTCTTGTAAAGTATATGAGTATCAGTTCATTAAAATTATTATTATTTTAATAAAATTCAATATTTTACGAGAGTAAAGATATCGCTCAGGTTCATAATTATCGTATAATGATAATAGAGAGAGATATCTCACAGAGGTTCTGACCTGTATTTCATCATTAAGAGGAATGGAATGCAACGCATGCCAGGAAAATATCTCGTGCAGGCTGGCGCTAGCCACGATGCATTCCTATTTCTTTTTGCTAAGTACATTTTTCACTTATATCTTGATATCGATAATTTTTTTCCAAAAAATCACAAGTCAAAACGTATTTGATTTTTATCGTTTTATGGAACAATACCATTCAAATTTGAAAATAGCATAATTTATAAAAAATTTTCCCACAGTGTAATGCCCTCTTTCTACCGTAAGATTTATGATAGCCTGTATTACTTCTAGGCCGAAGAAACATATCTTTGAAGATCTTTCGACTTCTGGAGAGTAACATTAATTTCCAAAATTTGGTTGTAATTTGTTAAATCAGTAAAGCTACACAAGCGAACAAACATACTGATCCTCCTATGGACGTTTTTTGCTTAATACAATCAGATTTGTATAAAATCTCTCAAAATTTTACTGAATCAGTTTTTACATTTTTTTCACATGCTCCATAGATAGCGAAGACACTTTCTGATGATGTTTGGTCTTCTTCAAATCATCTTGAATGAGTGGGTGGAGACAAGAATCACTTTGCTTCTGTTTTGTCTCTTCTCGTCTCAATGTAATATTTTTTTATTAATTAGGCGTTCCCATAGTACGTACATTGAGCAGTTTCATTCAAGAATAGGGAAGGGATAACTAACCGATTATTTCGTCTGTTATCATTTTCCCTGATACTTTCAGACTGGATTAATCCATTATTATTAAATTTTATTCCATACTTCTGAATATGGTTAATAAAATATATTTAATTTTGATTTTAATTAATTGAGGAGGGAGAAGTACAATCATCTTGAGACCCGCAAACCCGCAACACAAAATTTACTCAACAGTAGAAAAATACTTTTAGCTAATTCACGCTCGATCAGCTTGAAGTTTTTTTAGTTTTTTTAAGTTTTTTAGCTTTTCTCTCTCTATCCCTCTTTATCTCTAATATTATATATATATATAAAATTATTTTCATACATTCATACTTAATGTTTCACATAATTTTCCTTCTAAGCAGGAGTCCGTCCAAGGAAAAGCTTTTTGTAGTGAGTTACAAAACAATCCAGGAAACGTTACGAAGGTTATTTTTAAAAGATTTCAGTACATTTATGAAAATAAAATGTTGTTAACTTTTAATAATAACAAAGCACTTATTAATAAAATGTAACTGATTTTCCGTTTTTGTGTATTAATTTCTTTTGTAAACAAAAAATATTTAGAATAATTGAAACAATTTTTTTTCTCCAATAGTTCCTTTCTTGTATTCACTCTGTCTTCCCATCTTTCTTTAACAGTTTTTTTTTTTTACTTAATTTTTTTATAATTACTATACAATTACATATACCACAAACATATAATGTTTAGTGATTATTTTATTTTAATTATTATGTATTTTTATGATGACTGGCACTAGATTGGGAATCTTGGAGAGCTGCATAAAACCATTCAAATAACTGAAGAAAAAAAAGTAAGTAAATTAAGTAAAAAAAATAAGTATATTTATGGCCATTTTAAGTCTTCATTATGTTTATTTATTTAAAAGTAATTTTAATGTAATTAATTATTGTTAAAAATCACCGTTTTCAGGGTCTTGAAAAATTTTTGGCTATAATATTTTAAATGATAAAGGTGTTCTCCATAACATATCATTCTTTATTTTCTTTTTATTAAGCATCGATTAAAAATAATTTCAAAATCAGTTTAACAGAATACGTCTTATAACGTAGTTTGATTGATTTCATACATTTAATTTTTATCAAGATAATTTTTAACCGCATATGATTATATATATATATAAATGTTATATTATTAAAGCAGAATTTTGGATATTAAACAAGGAGAAAATGCTGTCAGGAACAAATGAGACGTTGTGTCTGATGTTCCTTTAGGTTATATTCCTTCAGGCAATTACATACATGAATAAATTGAGGGAGAACACTAATAGGAAAATAGTCAATATAATATTACGCGACTGTAATATTATAACAGAAAACCGTCAATATTCCATGAAATGCATTATTATTGATCCATAATTACTATCGATTCCTAAATACATAACTGAAATAAATTTATCTAGTTAATTTTTACAAAATTATATCTCTTTAAAGAAAAACCGGGGTTTTCGTTTATTTTTTGTTTCCTTTTGTTAAAGTAATCATTCTAATATAAAAAAAAAAAAACCAAAATATTACATGTGAAAGAAATTCTAGATTAAAAAATTTAAAAAATCAAGTTTCAACTTATTCACCGTTGCGACTCACTGCATAAGATCGTATGAAAAATATGCCACTACACAATCAACATAACCTCATCTGTTTTTCGACCATAAATTTAGCGTAACTGAAGAACTACTCAACATTCTTTATTAAATTTTCACATGCACAACTTTAGCCAGATTCGCTACTACGTCATATCTAAATCTTAATGTAATAAATATAGTAGTTTTGGAGATTGTTTTCCCCAACAATGTTATTCATAGGCATATATATATATATATACACATGTGTGTGTGTATGTGTGTGTGTGTGTGCGCGCGCGCGCGCGTGTGTGTGTGTATACTGCGAAAAAAAAAATATATATATATGAAAACCCGATTTTAAGTAAATTGTACTTGTATTTTCCTAATACCTCAAAACGTTAAGAAAATTCATTTTTACTCCCCCTCACTTCTACTATGCGACCCGAAGTAATACCTTTATATTTCTTCAAAAAGTCGGTAAAAAATGTGGTAGAGTGGCGGATAAAACACCGTAGATAGATATAAAATTATGAAATTACTATCTCCCCCAGATTATTTTTTCTGCAGTTACAGAAAAAAAAATTAATATAAACGTTTGCAGATATACACTATTTTTAACGGGTGGGAAATTATTATTTTGTAGTTGCTGGTAGTTATTTAATATTCTTTGTTCTTTAAGAAACAGTAGGTGCTTCAGTTGCTTCAGGTGATTCAGTTAAACTGAATCAACTGTTATAAATGAAAAATTTCCAGCTCTAAACGAAATTAAAAATTTCACTTCTGTGTTGAAAATAATAGCGTTTAAATAAGCAAAAAAATTAAATTATATATATTCTTCACTACCGTTCAAAAAATAATAAACGTATCACTGACATCCATGAGGAATTTCATACGGGATTTTCTAATTCACCACTAATACAGACCCATCAATATTAAGGTAAATTGGAAATAAAGTTTTAAAATACTGTTAGAGATTCTTCATAGCCCATTAGTCTACAAGTGGCCGAGTGGTAGCGTCTTGGTCTTTCCTCCGGAGGTCCCGGGTTCGAGTCCCGGTTGGGCATGACATTTTTCACACGCTGCAATTCATTAATCTTCATCCTCTGATGTAATACTTAATTGTGGTTCCAGAGGTTAAACAAAAAAAAATAATTAGTCTACAAAATAGTTGCATTTTATAAAACAACTTGTTGCAGAAACGTTAGGATAAGTCATTATAGGTCAACTAGAATACACTTCTCAGGAGTGGTCGACCTGAGATTGTACAAGACTACACTTCATTCACATTCATACACATCATCTTCATTC
>JAAAKQ030236941.1:0-11171 GCA_010016005.3 Zanna intricata | reverse complement strand
AAAAAAAAAACAAAAAGAACGTAACATATAATATTTGATACGTTTAAGAACGTAAAAATTATAAATTGCTGAAATCAAATAATAGGGATAAATCCAGGGAATAATCAACAAATATCAATGCAAGGTTATCAGATTCTCAGTGAATATAAATATATCATAAGTTATTACTTATCAAAAAATAATTAAATGAGAATTTAGAAATAAACTTTAGTGACACCTTTATCCTGTAACAAAATGTTAATGATAAATTTTTAAATATTCATTTCTGAGTTCATAGCTTTATATAGAAAAAATTAATTATACTTATTAATTCTGTTAAACGTTGTCATGTAATATTACTGATAACAGTTTTTCAGTTTAATCACGTAATATTTGAAGTAATCAACATAAATATGTACCTACTGAAGTACAAAATACAGCTTGGCTTTTTATCAAGAAATTGGAATTTGTTCTATGAATGGATAAAGTATTTTGAGAAGCTGTAATATTAGAGGATCAGAATCAAAAGGTTCGTTTTTAGTGAATAAAATTTAATAAGAAATAAATTTGCGATTGGTTTATGCCATCTTGTACAACTTAAATTAAGTTTAAAACCGTCAAAACGTTTTTGCGAGATGATCCTTTTTACTAAAAGTAATCTATTCAAACTTCTTCAAAATGTTAGCTTTGATTTGTTAAATAGTATCTGATTCAGATGATGACTGATTTCCTTGTTAAATTTAGTGTATTAGTTATACAGTAGATATCAGTAAATCTAGATTCATTAATTTCTTTAAACATCAAAATACAAGAGAAACTAAATACAGTAGTCTTGTTTTGACCGATAACAATACCACAGATATATTCTATAACAAAGGAATATAAAAGAAAAAAGTAATAATGTAGGTCTATACAAAATATGTCATATCAGATGCCTACTCTACCACGGCACGTTTTATGATAAAACAACTTTTTACTAGACTAGACAAAGAAACTATTAATGTGTAGGCTGAACATTGTTCAGACAGTTTAGTGTGTTAATCAGTGTCATCAATTTTCAGAACGGCTATATAGATTTTCATGAAGTTAATACAGATAATCCATCTAAGTCACTTATCGTTAAATGAAATATTAAAAAATGTTTGAAAAAACACAAAATGCAGATATTTCAGATGAATAGGATACTACCTTGAGTACAATCACTATTGTGAAATTGTCATCCCGGAAGAAAAATTTACATATTATTATTCACAGTTCTCAGCTCGGTATATTGTTCTTTCCTCTGGTAAACTTTTGAGATAATTTATCTTCCATTTTGTGTGTGTAAAATAATCTAAAATTTTTATACTGTTCTGGTTTATTTTCTGCACCTTTTAGTGATTACTTCATTACTGTTTAAATCAACCCTTTTTGGCTTGTTAGAAAAGATTTACTATTAGCTTTATTATCGCATTATTAAGTTTACTATTACCTTTAGAGCTTTAATTTTTTTTTTCCAATATATATATTTTATTTCTTCAATATTTCAAATGTCTATGGGTTTTTCTTTTACATCTTCTTAGTGTCCATATTTTATACCAACACAGAAATACAATCACAACAACAAACTTTACAAAGTACTTTTAATCTCCAACTCCATCTTACTACATAAAAATTGTTTCTTTTTATTCAACGCTTCAACCTTCTCTATTCTTGTTTTTATTTCGGTTTTTAATTGAAGAGAGACATTCGGTTGCCTTCTAACATAAGTCTTGCCTATTGTCAAGAGTACAATATGCTATTGTGAAGAACGTTTTGGTTTGGATTTTTATCTTCAATTGAACTGACTTGGAAGGCCCTACTTAGCTGAACTACTGCTGGTGTAACTCTCAGGTCAGCGGATCACACAAGCTCCATCACCAACATGCAGATTCCTTACTACCCCAGAGTTGGGATGCATTGGTTTACAGACATATTAGCTTATTATTATTATAATTTATATATCTCAAGATACCCAACTGAACATTTACTAAAAATTTCTTCACAATAAAAAACAACTAAAAAATGTTTCACCTTTTCAAGCAGGTCACATTCAACAACACATACATACAATACTCAGAACAGTACGTTATGGCGAACTAGTATTAAAAACATTATTTATGTACATATATATATATATATACAGTACCTGTAAACCTCTTTTCTATCATTTGCGCAAAAATATTATTAGATAAAATTAAAATTTAGCAAAAATTAATAAATCTATCAAAATTAGAATCTTTATGGAAAGGTAATTTAAATTAAAATAATAAAAATTGTTGAATTTTGTTACTAAGTCAATGAAAAAATAACAAATATTAATTTAATAACAATGATAATTTTTGGCACTCAGAAATTTATCAGTTTTCAAGAACAAAGAATTTATTTCACGCCCAAGGCATTTTGTGAGGTAAAGAACCTTTTATTTTTTATTTTACAATCTTTCAATGTATGTATGAACTATAAAACAGAGGCACTTAGCGGTATGATATTGATGAAAGTTTAAAGAAATACGCGCAAACAGACATAGGTACCTAGAAGAGCAATACTAAGATATTTGTATATTTGATAAACAGTAACATGTTTTAGGTGTACGATTTTTTATATGTACGATTTTTTTAATTAAATTGCGTCAAGCAATATATAAGGCTATTGAAAGAAATTGTTATACTTTTGCACAACGATAATCTATCGTTAATTCATTAAAGAAAAAAATTAAGGTCATTTTTATTATCCGTCCGGCAAAATTGAATTTGATAACAGTGAAAGTATCGCAAACATAGAAAATATATATGCATTGTATCCATTCTTGCAATTGTCTATTACAATTCTTAACTTATAAACACTTTAGTTTATGATTGACGTAAATAAATTCTTTTTTTTTTAAGGAAATATATATTCAGTTCATTTTATAAATATTCATAATTTAGTTTTTTTGAGGCACACAAAAAAAAAATCTGTTATAGAATCAAACAAATTGATGGAGCACATTAATGATTCTTGTTTTTTTCGTAATCGAGAACAGGTCCACACCATCTAATTTTTGTTTAGTCAATTAGTGAGAATTCAATTTATGGTAGCTTATATGTAATTTAACGTGTAAATAAAATAATTTCCCTGAATTAATTATTGTTATTTTTTTTAATATTGATATAAATAAAATTTACATATGGTGAATTGTTAGTGTGTATCTATATATATAAAATATAAGCGAGCGCACATGTATGCATATTGGGGTGTATAAATATTTAGACGTAAAGTGCAATAATAATCTAAGTTGTTTATTATAGTTGCTCCTTATATTTATCATTTTAAAGTAAAATAAATAATCATTCACCTTAAATATTAGATAACGTTAAAAAAGGAAAACAGATTAAATTAGCAGCCAACATTCATTTTGGAATTCTACTTATATATTTATATAAAAGATGACATACTAATATTGAAAACATAAACGAAGGAAACTTGCCTTTAGGAATAAAATATAATGTTTTGAGCGCCAGAAATACATTTGTCGCAGTAAAATATATGCTTCATATTTTATTCATTGTATATCGTTTCAGTGGAGAATTAATTTACAAAAAATATTAGTGCTTTTTTATTCATTCAAATGGCTTCTTGTAGGAAACACTCGGTTGCATGTGTCTGACAGTACGTTTGTAAACTTTTTTTTTTTTTTTAGTTAACAATTTTTCTTTACAATGCATTTATTATGATTAATATCCAAATTATATAGGACATGAATTACTTTAAAGTTCAAAAAATAACATCATACTAAAATACAAAATAAAATTAATAAAACGTAAAAAGAATTTTATCACTTAAAATGTTAATTTTTATCGCAAAGGCATTTATGGTATTGTGAAATGACTATAATATTGCTATAATATTGTCTGTGTTTTATTTAATTATACTGTTAAACATTATTTTTCTGAACATGCGATACATGAATTTAATCTATTTCCTGTGGTAAAAAAAAAAAAATTAAAGTAAAAAATTATCCGTCTCTCTTCACTTAAAATGTTCAAAATTAAAAAAGTTTAAAATCGTTAGTTTTAAAACGTTTTTATGTAATACTTTGAATTTTTTTTATGTACGTACTGTGGCAATAATGATCAGTTATCAATAACGAAAAATATATCAAATATTTAAACTATGAACGAAAGAGAAAATTACGAACAGAATATTTAACAAATCAGTAAGTTGAAACAATAAAAATAATTGATTATTTATAAAAGAACAATAAGAAGAATGTACAGGTTCTACGGTTCAAATGAACATTTTGAAATTAAAATAGTAGAGGAGGTTTAGCAATGATGTGGGCAACAAGAGTAATTACGCGCTGGAATAAGTAGACACATGCATAAACTGAATAAAGAATTTCTTTAAACTCATGTCTCAATCACAGTTTATAAATCTCTGTCTTTTAGAGAGGAGTGTTTTTTAAAATTATTTACTTTTTAATTATTAAAGTGGACCTTTCCTTGATAGAATATCTTATGAAAAGTAGGATATCACTGAACCAATCACTCATATCTAATTTTTCCTGTTCATGAAAAGAAAAGGAGATAGTTGGGTCGAACGCCCAATGCTGACGAATGGCATTCCATTGTAAACAAATGAAAATTTAAAATTTTAAAGGAAATAAAATAATAAGAAATTACGTGACTGTGTGAAATCCCTTCAAAAAATTATACTGTGAGGAAAGGATAACAATGCATTTACCAATCATGAATATTTTTAAAAGGTTGAAAATAAAATAAAAATTTGGCACAGATACCGACTACGTAATGATACGAAATTGTTGAGTAATTTTTTCAGTGCCATTTTTAAATGTATTATACTGGAAATTACAGGTTTGGTTTGCGGTTTATATCTAAAGAGAAGAAAATATTAAACAAAACTGTCATGCGTTGTACAAAAATTTTAACATAAGACAGCCATTCATACAATTCTTTTACAAATCTGCCATGAATTGTGAAGTCATAACAGTAACTGCCATGACTACACAAATTGCATATTGATTTACAAAACAAAATATTTTAAAATTCGTGAGGCCAGAAAAATAATAAAAAAGGAGCTGAAGAAGATAGTGTTTGCCTGGCCAAAAAAGGAGTAGTTAGCCAGTTTTACAATAAAGGTAAATGGAAAATTGATAAATTCATAAATTTGGATGGGTCACTTTTAACTTTAATGTCTTTGTTACAGATGTACAGGAAGAAAATAAATTATTTAGTGCATTTTAGAAGTTAATAAATAATAAATTAAGCAATATAGCGAGTCTTGATTTTTTCAAATATTAGTGTAGGTATTACAATCACTGAATGAACAAGCTGACGCAATTTAAATACAGGGAGATCGTCACCTACGCAATACCTATTATGCAGGAGAAATCAATGTGCATAATATGATTTCATGAAAGCGGATCTATTATTAACATTCATAAACATTTTTGTTTAGAATACAACCATAATCTTCCTATTAACCATTCTATTAAACGGTAGCAGTTTAAGCAGTACGGTAGCAGCAGTTTAAAAGTTTAGAAAGTGTAGTACACAAAAAAAATGTGGGAAGACTTCCCGTTTCCGGTAAATTTGTAAATCGAGTAAGAGAAACGTTTCAGAAAAGCACGGGTAAATTAACTCGTAAATTTAGAAGTAGGTATACCACAACTGACAATTTTGAAAGTTCTATACAAGCTGCTAAAACTTCGTTCATAAAAATTCACTTGGTGCATATAACCAACATTTCTGATTGAAAGTAACGATAAACATGCCGTTTAATTTTTCCGTGGTATTCTTGATAAATTGAACGAAGATAATGAGTTTTTTTTAGAAAAAGTAATCCTTTCTGACGAAGTTTATTGTCACTTCAGCTGTCATAATTGTCAATAGTGAGAAACCTCATGCCATTTGACATATACAACATAATATCCCAAAAATTGATATTTGATGTGCGTTGATTATAAAATTATAGTTGTTTTATTGATACCTAAAATGTACGGAGTAATTTATGCTCATCCTATAATATACAAGAATATTTAAATCTACGCAGTGATTGTGCACTGTAAAAAAAATTAAAAATAACCTTACTGTTTATAACTTTTAAGTCTAAATACGTATACGGAAATTCATTCATTGTCTTTCATTGTTAAACACAATTCAGTAATGGAAGGGTGCAAGATACATGAAACCTATACATAGATAATATACCACAGCCTACTAGATAATAATACAAAACTATGAGGATTATGATATATTACTGTTTAGTAGAGTAGCAATCTTTAACGAATTTTGAAATTGACATACCCTCAGCTTCGGTGGTGAGAAAGCAAAAGTACTTATTGTATCTTAGTAAATAACTTCAGACGTTGTTATTGTACACCTAAGAACGAAATACATGGCGCTAATAAATTCTACTGGACTAGAATATATATATTTTATATTATACTGTTATATTATCCCATCATTATTTATCAGAGGGTTATACTCAGTTTGTTACGTTGACAATCTTTGGAGAAGTTTCATTATCTAAATCCAACCACTGAAATACACAGTAACGAAAGCAATTATCTTCATTTATTACAAATAAACTGTAAAGAATATTAAACTAAAGCATTAACAGAGAACAGATGCAATAATAGCTAAACGATAATATAAGCCAATCATTTATTCAACGAATGGGATAGAAACCATTCGATTAGTTTAAGTTAGAATTTTAAACAGCTTGTGAGTATATGGAGTTTTTCTGAATAATTCAGAATGAACGAAGGGAAAGAAAAAATATCTAAACTATCGGGAATATTTGAAAGATAAAGAAAAATAATGGATACAAATATATTTGGTCCTTGAAACCTGATGTGTTGAGTAAGTAAATAGCTTATATAGTGTAATAAAGCGCAAGTCGAGCCCGGGCACATGTCTCAAGAGGAGGGACAGTATAGACGGGAAGAAGTATGAACCTCGAAAAAAAAAAAACTTGGATCCATCTGGCTCCGGATGGTAGTACCTAATTAAAGAGTTACAGATGACAAATGGTCAACGGTCTCGAAAGTGGGAAAAGAGGAAATTTTCATCGGTGGAGAAAGCGGAAAAATCTAGGACGTGGATCTCCGAATGAAACCCAGGATACTCTATATGTTCGGAGATGGCAGCCCCCCCACTAGTTTAACTTGTACAATTTTCGTAGCCTGTTAGTGGAATCTGATATTACTGGAAAATTCATGAGAATTTTCATTTTTGATGGAGAGTACTTTTTAGCATTATGGGGATAGATTATAAAGGAATTTATTTCTCATTCCAAAAGCTGAAGAAATTAAAGTAGAGTCGAATAATATCAGGATATGTATTCAATCAGTAGCGTGTGAAGTTCTCGGAAAGAGAAGGAAAGAGAGAAATAAGAAGAACTTAAAAATATGAAATATCGATACCGAGAGTGCAATTAGAGATTAGCGAGAAGCGTTCTTGAGTTCTTACAGAGGTAAACGTTAGAATCGTGGGAGGTTTATAAATCTAAAAAGAACTTAACGAAGCGAATTGTGAGGAATCTATCAAGATTCATGGGATAATTTTGTGAGTTTTTTTAGAACGTAATATTGCGTTGGCGACCTTCCATGTGTAATGAAACTTTTGAAGTTTCCTTATAAAGTAATGAAACTTTTGAATAAAGAGAAAAAGAACGTGGCTTCTAAATAACATATCGGATTTAAAATGGAAAAATCATTATAGAAAATTGTGGTATGATGAATTATTAAATTAAATAAAATTAAACAAACCACTGTCTGTTAGCAGGAAAGATAAAATAGACAAATTTAAAGTAGTTAAAATAAAATTAATTCCATGCATAAATAATGTCGAGTGTCTATTAATAATATAAGTAAACACCACTGATAAAGACAGAATAAATAGCTTTCAGTTCATAAACAAAGGCCCGAGAAGAGGGTCACGTTAAAAAAATTATAGTCCTTATTACAAATGATAAAATAATAAAAACTCATCATAAAAAAAATAAATCTTCTAACCAAAACTAAATCAATAATAACTAAATTATTAGTAATAAATAAATTATTACTAAATTAATAATTAACAATAAATTAATAAAACTGAATTATAATCAGTTGCTCGATTTCAGTCGAGTTAAAAAAAAAAACCAAATAACCAACCAAAACCTCGAAAACCACAGAGTTTAGTAAAACTGTGTTATTAGGTCACAAAAATTATGCAGTTTAATCTGTATAAAGTTAACAAAACATAGATAAAGCAAATAATAAACTTAAGATGTTATTTTTTTAATCTACTCTATATGTACAGCAGCATAAAAACAAAAGTCATTACAACATAGTTCATGTTTAAACTAATTATGTATTTCCAGCGAGAGGGTAACGGTCAGCCCTCTGTGGAGTGGTCGTTGTCTAGATGTCTAGATGGATGGCGATGATGAAACACGGGGACTCCGTCATCCTTAAGCTGTTAACACCGAGACCAGGCAACGATGCCCTTTGGGATGTCCTTGTTAGAGGCAGAGCATAAAGACCAAGTCCCGAGGCTTTTAGGGTAGGGTCCAGGGGTGACATAGTCGGGCCTGGTCACACTATCTGAAAGGTTAGAGACATTAAAGAGGTCTAAGACATTAAAGAGTTTAAAGAGTTAGAGTCATTAAAATAAAAGATCCGACCGGCGGGTCAACCTGTCATGCCAAGCATACTGCGGGTAGATAGGGAGGCCTGTTTGAGTATTTGGACATTCCCCTGGGCTGAGCAATGCTTAATTGTAGGTCCGGCCCAGAGGAGAGTAGAAAAAGGAAAAAAATGAATTTCCATCAATTTTTTCAGATGTCATTTTTATAAATATTTTAAAACAAGATTAAATTTTTTGCGTAGAGTAGCTTATAAAATTAAAATTCTACTAACTGATTTTGATTTTAATAAAATAAAATTTTTATTTCCTGAAAGTATATACCGCAGCAATTTCTTTTTTACAGTTATCAAAAATTATTATTTCATTTGCATATTTATTCGCTAAGTAATGCCTAATTCCTGTTTTATTTTACACTGAGAATAAATTAAAGATTTCTAGAGAAAAATTCTTTCTTATTAAAAGTATAAAATCCTCAATGGAGAAAATATTTCCTTCGAAGGTAGTGCAAAAAAATTGTTTTTAATAGAACTAAAATGTCGTTGTATTGCAGTACGTCGGTAAGGAAAAAGCTCGCCTGGAATTTGAGTAATGCTTTGCCTTTGCTTTAGAACATTAAGGGGACTCATTGTGAGTATCTAGACCGCATTATTTTTCAACGACGAGATTTTTCAAGTTTAATGCGAAATTAATTACTTGAAACGAGAGAAGGGAGAGAATGAAAGAGAATTGCAAGCAAAGAAAACGTTCAAAGGGTAAAAGGAAAAAGGAGAACACAACGAGTAAAAGAGAGATTAGCAATAACATTTTTTTTTACCATTTTACTTTACTTCAGGAAACGGGATTGAGAAAACAATTCTGAGCAACCGTGAGATTATTAAATTTTCTATTTAAAAATAAATAAATAATTTACAGAACAAAGATGTGAACTTTGTTTTAAAGAAATATGTATATATTATTAATATTTGAGACTTATGTATTCAGAAGCCTCGTGACTAAGGAAAAGCCATTAATAAATTTTAATATACAGATATCTCTAGCGATGTTTTTAAAGAAAAATGAAAAAGAGATTATTCGAAGCGTTAAGGAGAGGATTGTGGTTTTTTAACCTATAAAAAAATGCTATGAAAATAAAAGGAATAACTTTTAATATTATTAAAGCAAAATTTTATTTTATAACTTCGTACTTAGCTCGTACAGTTTACCTGGGAATTTTTTTTTTCTCCGCTGGATTACTTCTCAAAGGAAACGTAGACTGGATGAATGTCGTAAAAATAAATGAAAAGATTATTCAAAATTAGAATTCGGCACCGGAATCACTGATTCTCCGGAAATATTTGGGTAATCACATCTTACATTTTTTTAAATAAAATTATATTTCAGATACGCATATTATTGATTAATTTTGTGTTACAAAATTTAAAAAAAAGTAAATAGCTTTTATTAAATAATTGTTTAGCCAGGAGGCAAAAACTTTTCTGTAATATTTTTTTATTTAACTTTGAAAATGTTTTAGTATGAAGTATGCAAAACAAGTCGTTTAACTTTTAATCATAAACTTACAAAAACCATTTGAAAAAACTCACAAAAAATCTGAAAGAAAATTGGACCAAAAACTATCATTCGGTAACTTATTTATTATTAAAAGGTTTCTTCTCTTCTCGTTTATTTTCAGTTTTTAGCAAATATTTAGTGACGTTAGTATATACATTAATAGGTACTTGCATATAATTCGCTTTTTGTTTCTTGTTTTCGCTTTTGTTTTCTTTCTTATAATTTTTTTTATTCTTTCTTAATAGAGACACAGAAGAGAAGCAAGAGAGAATTGTTTCTGGTTTTCTCAGTTTGATTTTGTAACAAATAAAAAACTATCAATCCTGATCGTGAATCTATTTTTTTTTATCTAATATTTTATTATTTATAATAATTTTGTTATTTCTTGCAGCCGGTTCTCATCATTTAATCTCTTTAATTAAATATTTCGAATAGTTAAATGTTATTTTTTAATTAACAATGCCTCTTACTTCATCTCTTAGATATCAGTTTATATCAAGATACTGTTGTATCGATATAAACTTGGTATTAAATATTAACATATTAATTTTGCGTCTGCATATTAGTTTTTCATCAGACGTTTTTCGTATGGTTAAAATTATAATACAGGGTAGTAACCATCTTTCATAAATAGTACCTTAATAAATGCGTATTTTCAACCCATCTATTAAACATACTATATGTATCAAGTAAACTCAATTTTAGTTTCTTCTTCAGTAGAGAGGCAACTAAACATTTAAAGAATGCATATCGTTTCTCAATTAGCTTAATTGAACTCAGTTCTATAATCTGTTTATCCTCAATTTATTTTTTTAAATAATAATACAATATGCAATAGCTGTGTGCCTACATTCATTTTCTGGAATTTTCGAGGAACTAGAGTCCTCGTTCAATTGTATATGTTCATATAATATATATATATATATATACAGGTTGTATCAAAACTGCACGGCAATCTCTCGGAAACGGATTCTATATCTAAAAATA
>JAAAKQ030236908.1:0-11171 GCA_010016005.3 Zanna intricata | reverse complement strand
GCCCTCCCGTTTGGGCTCCGGCAGTGGAGCCCCCCTTTGGGGTCCTCTTGGGATCATCAGAGCGCGCCGACTTCTCGTTTGTGAGAAGCCGACACCTTCCTCCTCCAAGAGACTGCCCTTCCCTTGCTACACCTAACTTAAAGGGGCGGCGCGCGCATTTAAAAATGCGCGAGTGCCCCTCCCCCACCAGCTCGCGACCTCTCAAACCTAAGAGGGGCCCGAATGCTTCATCGGAAGTACCCCGACCCAGCACACTTTTGCGTATGTGCCGGGCCAAAGCATCCTCTGCAATCAGGCTGCCTCCCATGCCCTAGACGTCGCCACGCATTCGCTTCTCGTATGTTATCCCCCTTTTTTTTTCCCGCCGTAACGCGTAGTTACACCCTCTGCTATCCTAAGCTAAGAATAAAACTAAACTATCCTATCCTAACGCCTAAACCGACTTAATATTACGTTTAGTACATTATTGGAATACATATATACAATAAATTTAAATACATAAAATTCTAATATAAATCCGTTACCTAAAGTTTGACAAAATATTCATACATACATTTATAATGGTCACTATGAGCTTCTCTCTTAGTTTACACAATTATCTGGGTTTACAAAACAATACATTATACGATTTATAACATAATTAATTACATCTACAATACAATACATAACATGATAACGCTATTACTGGATTAAACAATACATTACAATAGCAATAAAAGATACAAAATTGGGTTTTTACCCCATTATTCCGACAAACGGAGCAGTAATGTCACATCTTAGTAGTGTCATATAGCTATGTTTGGTATAGCATGTTTGGTCGTTTGCAAAAACTTAAATGGTGACCTCCGTCTAAACACAGCTATTCAATATTCTGCAAAATGTAATTTTTAGTTCTGGATTTCAAAACCTGTACTACTTTTGTTAATTTATAATTTAATATATTTTGCTTTTTTAGTTTTCGTATAAAAATATTTTTATAATTACTATTATTTGAAATACAATTTTACATTCAAGTCAAAAGTTGCGGATTTTATAAAAAAGAAAAATTATATAAATAGCAGTAAAACGGAAGATAAGCACGGATTTAATAAAAGCTTGGCTATAATTGGCGGAAAAATTAAGATTATATCTATGTATATATATTTAATTTATTATTCAGGGTTTGTTATCCGATGAGGCAAATCACTTTGATCTGAATAAGAAAACGATGTAGTAAAATAGGTATCTGAAAATCGAGTGGATGGTAGCTTAAGCTTTGTTCTTGTAATTTCACTAGACTGGATTTTAGACTTCTATTACTTTGCGCTTGGCTAAATTAATGACTTCACTTCCACACAAAACAGTTCAGTTACGTTTAAAGCAGTGTAAAAACAGTAGGGAAAGCTGTTTTTTTTTTTAATTTTGGAAAAATTAAGTGCCAGTGGTGAAATCGTCTCTACTTTTCGTCATTATGATTTTTAAGATTTATTCTCACCTTGAGCCTTACGAACAATTTTTCTTCCATTTCTTCTTCCGAGCGAGAATTTATACATATATGCGTATAATATAAAGTAGAATGAGAGGTGGAAGAAAAAACATCAATGATCCGTCGGCGATTCTTAATACACTTACAGCGCTATAATATTTATAATAATAAACAATAACTAATAATTAGCAACACAACAACAAATTAAACGAAAATGAAACAAATCAGCTGGAAGTACTTACTAAAATATGTATTACAAATTTAGTTGAGTAAATCAGCTGTTAATTTACAAGAATGCACTTAATACTACGTTGAAACAATGCAACCTATTAACTCCTCATTTCCCCCTTTTCCTTCAACATACTTGTAATGGTAAAATTTGATAGTTATTAATTATTAGTTATTGTTTATTCTTATAGCAGTGTTTAACGTTCCTTATTGTATGTATTATGATACAAAATGCAATAAAATTGTTCATGCAGCGTGTATTATCTCGTTTTTCTGTCATTGCAACTTTGAATGCTTGTAACTAGATAATGAAAGCATTAACAGAAAAAGGGTTTCACCATTATTTTTTTTTTTTTTAATTTTAAATTGAAATAGTACATATATCCACTTTCCTATTATTTAAAAAAAAATATTTATATCTGATTCAGGAAGGGGGACAAAATTAAAAAAAACACCATCGTAATGCAGATAGATTTTTTGTTAACTTGTAGAACCCAATTTTTTTCTGCCAAAAACACGTAACTCAAAGTTTTTATTTTTATAAAATTATAAAAAAACAAATAAATATAAACATTTTAAAAATGTATTTTTCTTGATAAAATCTCCAACAAACTTAGAATGTTATGTTGTATACCCAGAAAAATTATAAGAGCTTTGATTCAGACTTTAAAGAAAAATTTATTTTTAAATTATTATCGAACGACAGTTCTATAAAAAAAAATTGGGTATAGTGTTCAGTAAATAAACTACTTTATTTTAAATAATTTTAAGATTTTTAAAAATAATTATCTGATAGAAATAATGTTAAGAGTTAACTGAGATTACAATAATAATTTTTAAAGCGTCATTTTTATTACGAAAAATTTAGCCCCGAGTGAATACAAATCAACGAAGTGATATTTAGGCGAGCGCATTGTGAAGAACAAATATTTAACTATTTACTGTTAATATTGGAAAAATCTTTAATCCTCGTATACAAACAAACAATAAAAAAATTTAAAAAAATAGGAATTCCTTGTGAGTCAAAAAAATATTACTACATTTTGTACGAGATAGTTTTTCCTAATATTATCAGAACGTTAATTTTTGTTCGGTATCTATGGAATCGAATATTCTTTAATGAATTAAATTTTTTACAACAGAATTTATAAAAGTGAAATTAAAAAATTGAAGAATTTTATAATTAATAACATGGTGGTAATGTATGACAAAATAAAATTACAAGCGTATCTATACTAATTCGCGCACATGAAGACGTGCATAAAATGAATGAGTTTAAATCTGAACATATGAACACGTATTTAAGCTACATCAAAGTATATCTGGATAAGATAAGAGTATAGATCATGGCATAACTTAATGTATTAACATTAAAAAAACCTACCCGCGTGTGCGCACTTGTGTACAACAGAAAAATAATAAATTATAATTTTGTACACGTTCCTTTCTCCTTTTCGAAGCACATACACAATCACGGATAGTGAGTGAATCCGAAGCTACTTAACTCGGAGAACTGGGTTTTTCCTGTACTGTATACACTCCGCTACAAGATACGGTCATTCACACTACAAGATACAGTCGCGTATTTTAAAAACAACTTAGCATAATTTAATGTACGAATTATCCTATATTTTTAAAACGTATGATTACATTAATTTTATTATACAACACCATAGAGCTACGTATGATGTTTTTTATTCTATATTATACTTTTTGTATATTATTACATTATTCAACTTAATGAAAACATGACCTGTAAACACTTACAGACACACACACACACCATTCCGTTTCATCTAAAACTGAAGTAAAATGATCACATTTTACTTCTTTTTTTTAACTATATAACGCATGATAGTTCAAACATATTTTAACGAAACTTAGATATTAGATTTGCCTAAATCATGTTTGAACTGTTAATCTTTTAAGAAACTGAGGAATCCGTGGCCGTGTGGTAGAGTTTCTGCCTATCATCTGGAAATCCTGGGTTCAAGTATAGGTCAGGCACGATATTTTTCACATGCTAGATAAAATTAATTTCACTATCATCCATATGCAGCTTTTACAGGTTCTATCCAAATAAAATGGAAACATAAATAATGATTGGTTCCAGAGCAGTTGTAATTGCGTTGTTGGTCTTTTCTCTATTTTAAGTCAATTGTAAACATTCAATACATCTGTTCTTGGTTCCCAAGGAACAAACTGCGTAGATATTTAATTGTTCTAAGTAAAAAGAAAAAAACTATTAATATTACCTTATTGAATAACGGTTCTTTTCCGACATAAACAGAAAAGAAATATCGAAAAATATTATATTACACTTATTTTTATAATTTATTTGGCGCTAGAGATATTTATGAAAGATAAATTTTCTGGCAAGAGAAAACAAATTATGCGCCTTAGAAGGATTCGAACCAAAATTCCGGATAAATAGAAGAGAGTATTATTATTTATTAATTATAGTTAATTTACTGATTTTTTTTTTTTTTACAAAATCACTTTACTTTTCCTGGTACGTACTTTTTAGATGAGAAAATGTTTAAAATATACAGATAAACAAATTTAGTCAATTTTCCTTCGAAAAAAAGTGAACCGAATTGGTTATATTTTTACAAATATTCTCATTAAACATACATAAATGGGATAAAGTATTTAAGATTACACGGATTTCGCTTCACTTTGCTTCGACAATATAAATTAAGTCTGTAATCGGAAAAACATAAGCAGATATTAATTATTAAAAATAAACCACACATCTCAGGAATGCTCGACCTGAGGCCTTCATTCATATTCATACATATCATCCTCTGAAGTAATATCTTACGGTAGTTCCGAAGGCTAAACAGAAAAAAGGAAAAAAAAAGAAAAAATATTATTATTAAGATATAGTTATGCCAAAACTTGCTGAATTTTTTGATGAGACGGTGTTTAAAATATTTAAGAACCGAAAATGTTACTGTACATTTTACATTACTTATTCTTGATGTGCAAAACTGTTAAAAAAAAAAAAACTGTGAAGTTGCGATTCTTTTAATATAAAAAAATTAATCTAATAATAAAAAATAATAAATATTAATAAAATAATAATAAAAAATCTAATTAATATAAAAAAATAATCCGAAATTTCAAGTAGGTATAAACGCTTTTTTTTCTCGAAAGGCATTTCATAAAGAAAATAGAACACGCCACTTATTTCTCAAAATACTGTCTACTAAAAAAACGAAAATATTAAACAATTAAATAAACAAGATGTCCATTTTGTTAATACATGATAAGGACCAAAATAAATACATATTACATGTATATTCTATCCATTCAATAAAAAAAAAAAATAGATGTAATAACGTAAAAAAATAACTGACCCAAATACTGCAATTTCGTTTCTGATGTAAGTATATTCAATCTCAGTTAACGGCAAAAATAAAATCCTTTTTATCTTAACAGTATAGAGATAACTGTGTTACGCTTATTGTAAAAATTAATCATTAATACACGGACTTAAATATATAGGCTTCAATAAATATAGGATCAGAAAAACTCTATTATAAAGAAAAAATTACGAGAACAGGAAAATCGTTCAACAATTTTCAGGAATAAAACTAAGGAGATCTGTGTTTAAGAAGTCTGTTACTTTATTAATTAAATCGAACTTAACCTCAAGATTGTAAATTATTTACACGTCCATGTTTAATTTAGGAATTACGTTACATGCCTATTTAGTAGGTTTAGTACGATGTTTTTTTTTTTTTTCTTTTGTGATTTTTAATCATAAGTATGTATGTCAGTAATATTTCTACTCAATCGTTATTACTATATAATGATGATAATTAAAAATTTTAATTATATAAAAATTAAAAAGCTCCTACATATAAATACAATATTTAAAGAATTTAATTATTTTCATTAAAAAAATGTCCAATTTGCCCAGATTTTTTACGCGATTGGAACTAGACCTGAAAATATGTAATTTAATTTAAATAGTAACAGTATTCTTCTTAATGTTATATTACTCGTTGAAGATAATTTATGATATCAAAAAATTACTAATTTAAATTAAAAAATCATTTTAGTGGGGGGTTTACCTTTTTTTTTTTTTTTTCTGTTTAATCTCCGGAACCACAATTTAGTATATCTTCAGAGGATGAGATGAATGAATTGTAGCGTGTGTGAAAAATGCCATGCCTGACCGGAATTCGAACCCGGGACCTCCGGATGACAGGCCGAGACGCTACCACTCGGTAAAGGAGGCCGGCAGTTTTTTGACCCGAAACAAGTTTTTTAATTATTATGATACGTACAAAAACGCTATTGCACTGCAGCAGATGTTTCGGTGTTAGGGAATATTAGTACCATATGATTAGAGAAGCGGATAATTTAAATAGTGTCTACTTACATACTGTAATTAGTAGCTCAACTTAGCGGAAAATTTCATATTAAAAATGTAAAATCAACATTTTTATTAAAACAATACACATTAAAACGATATTTTAGACATTTTAAACAGTATATTATACAATAATTATTACAAGTTATCATCGAATAAATAGTGTATGCATTTCATAACCAATATGAAAAACATACAATTACCGAAAATTCCGAACATAATTTTTTTTTACAACAATAAAATAAATTTTTTGACAAATATTTGTCTAAGATACTAAATTCAATGGACAATTATCAGTATAAGTTAAACTGAAATTTTTTGTACATTAAACTTTTATGAATACGTTTACTATAAGATCGTTATTATTACATCCAGTAACAATGAGGATCTGTATTAATCCCACTAATAACAGCTCTACACACACGCACACATCACTCCTCATATACGAGAGAGAGAGTGATTATGAGTGAATATATTAAACAGACAAGTGATGAAGTTGTCAAACGTCAATATATGACAAGGATCAACTAAATATATTCTATTCGTTTAATAAAAAAACTTGATCTCGAAATAACAGCAAAAAAACTGACCCTAATACTGCACTTTTTGTTTTATATATATATATATATATAAATATATATGTATGAATAGAGAGAAAAAAGAGGAAGAGAGAGAGCTATGCTACATATAAAACCGAAAATTTGTTTGTCTATCTGTCTGCCTGTTTGTGGTTGATTCTGGTATCACGCAAGAACTAATCGACCGATTTACTTTTAAATTTGCTGTATACAACTTGTGTTATCCCAGAGAAGGTTTTAAGCCACTGACCGAGGCCTCAGCCACTTGGAAGTGACGTTGTGAATTATAGTCATTAAAGGAAAAAAAATTTAATCCGTTTACTTCATAATTTCTGCTACCATGGTAACAGAAATAAGTTACGAACCTTTTGTCCAAAAAGATGTGTGAACTTTAGTTACCGTAGTTGCTGCTATTCTAGCCCACCGGGCTGGTCTAGTGGTTAATGCGACATCACAAATCAGCTAATTTCGAAGTCGAAAGTTCTAAGATGGGTGGAACCCTCTGGCTACACGGGAAAATGCGAGGTCTGCGGTCCTGGAGTAGGCTTTGTATCTCCAGGAGACCCTTGGGTTCGTCTGGATCGACCTGGACCCCGGTTGTCCAGAGAGCTCCCCCCCCCCTGGCTTGACGGTAAGGTGAGCCCCAACCAGCTAGTACATAAATAAAACGAAAAATTCATGAAATCCAAGCTTTTTTTGAAACTAATCGGATAAAATATCAAAATTTCAGGATAACCGGAACCTCAACTACGTACGCTACAAAAATATCAACATATGATATTACATCAATTTCAAGTCCCTTGATCGAAATTTCTATAGAACATCTTTAAAAAAAAACAAAATATTGCAATGAAAAGAAAAATAAAATAACTACACGCTCAATACAATCTATGAAATTTATATTTTGAAAACAATGATAAATTTTAAATGAATTATGAATCCACGAGACACGGATTATGAAATTTATTTGAATTATTTAATCAATTATATTTAAAATGTGAAGCCGACTTCAAAAAATAAGTTTATAAGATTATATTGAGTGCGAAGTGGAAAATAACAATTTTTCATTTCAGTGCAATTTTTTTTCTTTTTAGTGTGAGTTCAATTTTTTCAAATATATTTTTTTTAATATTTTTTTTCGTTTGTACCTTTGTCAAAACGGAAATACAAGCAGCCCTACAAAAGAGACTGCTTTTTTTATAAAAAAAAAGAACAAACTTTAAGAAGTTTGTTCTCTTAAAACAACCTTCTCAAGAAAAAACTGCAGGAGATATTTAATATATGGGAATACATGGTACTAAAGTGTTCTTAAGAAACAGTCTGAAAGATAACGTGGACATGATTTGATCTGTAAGAGCCTTTCATTCAAATAGATTCAAGAACAAGAGTCACAGAGTGATTTTTTTTTTTAATTGATTCGTAAACATATTTTTTATGGATCATATATTTCAGTATAAAAATAGTACAAAAAAGCGTTCAATCATTTCAATTCTTTGAAATTTTGTAAAATATCGCTGTATCTATGCGCCAATATGAATTAAAATCCTATTATAAATAATCTGAAAAATATTTTTTAGATATATTTATCTAAACGTCTGACTCAACAAGGAAGTAATAAAATAATATGAGAAAATAACACTAATCACTAGTTCTCTAACAAATAATAATAATGATAATGAAACGAATGCAATATGATCCGAATAGTAGGAGAGCTTATTTTGCTGAATACACAAAATCTTTTAAGCAATGATTTAAACTACATATTCAACAATTATAGTCTTAAAAACCGGTCTTTTGCGCATCCATTAAAACGAGTGGGAGTGTAGTCATCCGACTTGGATTCTATTATAATTAAATAAAGAGAAGAACAAAAACTAGAAACATTTTTTTTTATCTAAAGAGGTAGGACAACATTAAAAGATTCGATTTAACTACTACACTGTTATTAGTAATACTTTATAACTATAGATATACGTCTTACAAAAAGCAATTCTACATACGTTTTTATAGCACAAGTAAAATAATATGCCAGGCAAGAATACCTTCTACTCTAAATAAAATTAACGTATTAAAAATAGTCTGGGCAAACCGAAATCTGTAGTATCCTATAAAACAAGTAGCTAACAATAAGTTAATATTAATTATATGAATTAAACACGATACTACAATTCCTTAATTACCTAGTAGCAATCTATATATTAATTACAATTTTGCGTGTCAATTTTTATTATAATATAATAACACATACTTCTGTGTGCACGCGTTTCAACACACTGGATTCTTATTTAGACTTTATAATTAAACAAACATTCATTTTTATTATCTAGTATAAAACTATTGTACCTTATACAACAAAATAGTTAAATTTGATATAAACATTATAAGCAGGAAATCGTTTTTAATAATCGACTGTGCATATTTAAAGATAAATATTTTAACTGATTGTATGTAGAACTAAACGAGTTCAAATAATCATTTAAAGCAGGGCGTACAGTACAATACTTATTAATAATATTGCAGCAATAATAACGTTATTTATGACATTCAAACTTTCAACAATAATCGATTAAAACACACGCGCACGCATGCACATACGTCAATGACAGTCATTCACAAATATAACGGGTTAGCGTATAAAGGGAAATAAGTACTGTTGTATAACGAAGCCGAAATTTATCGTTCGTAAAGCAAAGAAATTAAGCTATTTAACCATCCAGCTAATTGTTTTAATTCCCTAAAATATAGCCAAGAAATAACAGACATCCATTATATACATTTTTGACTCAATTTAATATAGAGTAGAATTATAAAAAAATAACCCTTACAGGTATTTGTAAATATACGAAGTAAGAGATAATCATAAAAATATAAAATACATATCATAATAAAAAATAATTATATAAATAAATCAAAGGAAATATTTTTATTCTTTAAATTTTACTTTATATACGTATCTAATATACAGAATGATATTAAAGTATGGAAACGGCTTTATATTGCACATCTGAGGAGTATTTGGAAGAAAAATACATTTTTTAAATGTTTATATTTATTTATTTTTTTTTAATTTTATAAAAATAAAAACTTTGTGTTACATGTTATACTATGTATTAAATATTTCTATATATTATATAAAGGATGGTGTTTCTTATACTGTACAGTTTAAACTACGAGTAAATGACTTCGATTGTTTGGCTTCAGAGACTAGAAAGTTTGAATATGAAGCCACCAAAATTATAACAAAACAAAAAAGTTTGAAATATGCTTCTAAAAATATATATATTACCCAATAAACGTAAATAGAAGATAGTTTTATTTTTCAACAAAGTAATATGTATAAAGTTGTCTATTTTCGCAAGACCACAATGAAAAGCATGGAACGCGATAACAGCTCTATTTTGCACCATAACTAAATTTCATCCAAAAAGATTTATAGATATTGTATGAGTATATTGAAGCTATCATTTCCATTTGCATCAAAACCTATGTCATATTTAAAAATTGTTTCTAGATATTGAATATGAAGCAGGCCCAATGAATTTCATTGTGATCTTGCGAAAATACACAACTTTATACATATTTTTTTGTTTAAAACAAAATTATCTTCTCTTTATATTTACTGGGTAATCCATTTTTTTTTTTTTTTTTTTTTTTTTTTTTTTTTTTTTTTTTTTTTTTTTTTTTTTTTTTTTTTTTTTTTTTTTTTATAGTTTGTATTAGCACGATGTTTAAATATTTACAGGAATAAATATAATATCGGAGTTTTAATATCTTGTACAAGGGTACAAGGGTGTTTGAACCATTACACTTGTTGATCGACTACGTCGATGTTCATCGTAAAACCCTACTGCGCATGTGTACTACTATCTTCTGCACATGTCCGTTAACCGTATCCTGTCCGCGTATTCTGCGCATCCGTTAACCGTGAAGCAAAGTGAGCTAAAGAAAAGCACATAAAAAAAAATTAGCCGGTAGCTGAATTTAACTTTTAAGTTACATAAGGCTGGAATTTAGTGATTATACGTTCTTGTATTACATCCATTTTTAGGTATTATTACCTAAATTTTAATATATTAGGATCGTAGAGGTAGCCTGAGAGAAGAATAGTGGAAAGATAATTGGAATTATATTTCTGTTAGCGGTGTGTGCGTTTTTTTTATATCGTAGATGTACTATAGTATTTATATACGTGTTCTTTACTATATTTTGATTGTCATTAAATCAAACAGCTGTCCTCCGTATTGGAGTGGTATCATCTCTAAGATTCTGGGTACGAATCTCAGTCCGCATGAAAATTTTCACACGCTGAAAAATTAATTTTTTTCATAATTATCATCGCAAGAAAGACACAATAAGGAGTAAATCTGTAGTTATTTTCAATAAATTAATAAATAATAAAATTACTTAAAGCAATCTGTAATCATATTAAATTATTATTATTTTTTTTTTTTTCTTGTTTTATATGGGCATCGACTGCTGTGGTCATTAGCCCTCGTCACATTTTTAAATTAATCAA
>JAAAKQ030236874.1:0-28405 GCA_010016005.3 Zanna intricata | reverse complement strand
GTGTGTGTGTGTGTGTGTGTGTGTGTGTGTGTGTGTGTGTGTGTGTGTGTGTGTGTGTGTGTGTGTGTGCGCGTGTGCGTGCGTGCGTGTGTGTGCGTGTGTGTGTGTGTGTGTGTGTGTGTGTGTGTACACGCTTACATACTTGCCAATAAATATTTTTCATGCCAGCAGGTTTTCCATTGTGCAAATAATATAAATAGTAACTACCTGGAAGTAACTTTTTTATTTAATTATAACTTTTAAGAGATCTACTTGTAGTTTGCATTGCAATAATAGGTTTGTTACTACAATCCTTTTATAAGCTGATATCTAGTCGATTCATTTTTATCATGTATTGGATAAAGCTGTATTGCTTTGGAATGTTTCCAATGTTGCAGTTCAGCTTTTATGGTTTACATTGACTAACGCAATACCTACAATCAGTTTTTAATTATCTCACTCAAACTTTCTTAAGTGCGGCCATTTTTATTTATTTTTTATTTTACATCTTTTGAGTTACTACAAATATTATACATCTTAACAAACGGAAATCTCTTAAAATTACTGAAAATTGTAATAAAAATTATACTGGATCCATATTTTTTTGAAATTTTTATATATCAGTGTGCTGTAAATCTTTCCAGTTGATCAAATGCATTCCTATTGGTAAAAATATTTTTCACTTATTTTGATAGTTGTAATTTATCTTAGCTCTTTTGAAATATATGTAACAATTAGTATGTCTCATAATCTCAGTTTAATAGTTAATGATTCAGATTAATGAAAAAACTTCTTCAGAAACTTTTTGTAATTTCTTCAGTATTGGAAATTTTCAATTCTTATTTTCTTTTTTTTTTTACATTACTGTCTTCTAATTTTAGATCTGGGATAAATTCTGACTGGAACGTAATACATTTAATAAGTCATATTAATATAAGATAAATATAGATGTGTCTAAAACCCATATTAATTATTTAATTTGAACACATGAAATATTTTTAATTTTAAAAAATAAATAAATTTATAATTTCATTCTGTTTAATTTTTTTTTCATAACTTACTTTGTTGATTCTGTTTTAGAAGTATAGATATTTAGTTAACCATTTTCAGTAATTTTAAGTTACTTCATTTTGTAACTCAAAATGCTTAACATCTTATAAATTATTTAAGTTTATATAAATGTCCATAGTTGGACAAATATGTTTATTTGGAGTTAGTAAATTAGTTACATTGTAACTAATAATCTTCTCCATTGCTGCAGTGAGTGGTGCAGTGATCTTTGTTGCAGCTCCACTTGGTACACTGGAATTGCGGAAAATACAAAACATTTGCTGAGGCTGCCCAGCACCCAGATGGTCTTGCTGTTCTTGGAGTTTTCTTTGAGGTAATATTAAAGAGAACTATTGAGTGATCAATTTAAAAGTACACTATTATTTAATAAAATTAAGTTTATTCATATTTGTTATATTTAGGCTGACTTTATACCAACTTATCTACAGTAATTGATCAAAGTGGTTAACATTATGTTTCATAAATTGATCTATATATAATTGATCTAGATATATTTCTTAGTATCCCAGGCATAATTGTTTGTTGTGTAGCAGTAATGTTTGTCTTAAGTTCTTCTAGGGTATGAGGATTGTTCTGATAAACCTTTTCTTTTAGAAAATCGCATGAAAGAACTCCAAACTGAAGAGGTCTGGGAATTTTAGTAGCCATAGATTTCTTGAAATCGGCCAATACAACAGATGATGTCATAGAGTGAACAGTATGACTGGTGGCATTATCCTGTTGTAACTAACGGTATCTTTCCTCCTCTTCTAACAGCATACTTAACAGTCTTTTGGTAGCGTTTATAATGTATAGCTTGAATAAAAAATATTGGTCCAAACTACTCTCTTGACAGAGCGCGCATCACACACCTAATTTTTACACATGAAGAGGTGACTGTACAAAAATATGTGGATTATCTGCATGCCATACAAGATAGTTTTGGCTGTTTATATATTGTATGTGTCAAGCCTCATCAGAAAAGAAAAGTATATCTAAAATTCTAAAATTGATATGTTACCTTGGATAAAGTTTTCAAATCATTTACAATAATTATAAAAAATCCTTTTTACAAGGTACAAGGAAATAAAAAGTTGTACAAAGTACGAGGAATTATTGTAATCGCAAAAAATTTTGGTTTTCAGATTTCAATGGAAATATCCATTTTGACCATCCCTGAATCAATTTTGACTAGTTTCGGTATGATGGGTGTATGATATGTACGTACATATGTTTCTTGAATAACTTAGAAGCGATTAGCCGTAGAATGTTGAAATTTTGGATGTAGGACTATTGTAACATCTAGTTGTGCACCTCTCCTTTTGATTGTAGTTGACTGGACCAAAAGTGTCCAAAAAAAAAAAAATACCTTAAATCCAATGGACTTTTTCTTAACTGTAGTAATAAGCCCTAATTGAGAGTTTTTCAATGATATATCATAAGTGATACTTATTTATTTTCATGGGTTTCAGAGTTGTAGCCCAATAAAATTTAATTAATGAAATATTTGGATCTTATAAGGGGAAGCCAAATCAGCAAGAACCCGACTTCATTTCTTTTTTTTAAATTTAGATATATTGATTTATTAATAATTATTAACCTGGGATTGTAAAAAATTTTTACAGTAAATAAATAATTCAATAACGAAAAAAATAAAAATGAAAAGAAAATGTAATAAAAAATATATGTAGTAGTTAAATTACATATATATATAAAACTGTATTTTTATAAATACATATGAGTTAACATATAGTGTCTACATCAGATTTTTTAGTTTTCAGCTGCATGGAGTTCATGGAAAAGTTGAATACGATATGGGTAAAAATTAAAAATTTGTTGACCACTGTATGAGGCAAACCGTACAAAATATTCACTTCTTATCTTAACTTCCTAAGAGATTTGCGTGAGGATACAACCATTTCCTCCTTAATTGTATTCATCACCTCTTTTCTTTTAAAATTGTCCTCTTCCTGATCTGTGTTTTTTCACAAACAGAACCCACATCATGTATTTTTTTTTTTTACCAGTTTTTCAATAATTTTTTTGTTGGTGCCACCTTGTTGAATTTTTCAATAAATTCGTTAATGCATTGAATATAAGACGAGGTGATCCTCTTTTTGACAATTAACATTTGTTCTTCTAGTGATAAACATATATTGACACATCACTGTTGAACTAACTGACAAAACTACTAAATGTGTACTGGTAGATGTAACCAGCTGCTGAGTCAATTATGATCCAGTCTAACAGTCTTTCCGTCACATATCAACTGTAACATACTAAATTTCCTTCATTCAAATGAACTATTCTTGCTACAACAAATTTTGATATAAACAGTCACAAAGAGAGTGGTGGTGTACTTTTAAAATGATCACCCATTTTATCTATTTTATATATAACATAAAAAAATTAATTTAATTTTTTTGATGCTGGAAAAGGTAAACATCTGCACAATTTGCTCTACATCAAGTAACAGTTCAAGCTGTTTTCATTACCTACCCTCTTGGTAAAATACATCTAGGTCATAAAATGTATATACACTTAAAACAAAATAAAATGTGATTCTATATGCCTTTTTCATTTTATTCATTATGTGAACAAATATTATCTGGTACATATTAATGTTAGGTGCTAAATTAACAATTTAATTGTTGTTTAAACACCGTCTATTAAAATATCCAGTCAAAATAACTGTAATGTTTTTGTTTAATGTTGGATTTTCTTCAGATCTTATGTCACTATGTGAGACAGACTAAAATGCCACATATATATGGTCTTTCTAAGCTATGATTTTTTTTATTTATGAGATTATATGTTTTGTAATGTCAGAAACCAGTGTGAATTCAAAAACAAAAAAAAGTAAGTCTGCCTCAGCTTTTTATGAACTAAATTTATTTTTGTTAGAATTACAAATGGCTTACAACTACAGAGGATAATTGAACATGCTCTTATTGCCTTTATGGGTAATTAAAGTTAGCCAAAAGATCTGTACTATTTGGGAGATTAATCCTGAAGGAGTACTATGAGTAATTTATGGTGATCAAAGAAATTATATCCCATTTGTCCTCTGTAGAACTTACCACAGTCTGGCAGTTAAATTTTTGTATACCGTATAAATAAATTTGTAGAATAATTAGATAGCATGTATGAATTTACATATGAATGTGTATTATTTTTTATTCGTGGTTCTGTTTGCAGTATTTTTTTTAGCCATTTTTTTCACTCTTTACTTGTCATTAATGAGTACAACAAATCTTTTGTTTAACTAACAGATTGTAACCTTTCACGAATAAAGAATTTATTAAAGTAAATAAAAGTAGAACATATAAACGTAAATCACTCTATTGCTGCGTCCACTTGATTGATAAAAATCACATATGCAAAAATATTTACGACATGAAAAATCTTACTCATAAATAACAAAGGATGCAAACATAGCACATTTGAGCAACCTAGAATATACAACACATAAAAACAACTTTCTAAATGAGTAATCTCAGTTTAAATTGCCCACACTTATTCCAATAAACAAAAAAGATCTTTCAAAAATCTATTCAAATATCATCCAGTGAGACACCGTAACAATTACTTCCGTTTCTTCCAATTAATTACAGTTACTTCCAATAGTTGTTTTTGAAGAAGTTTAACTTAGAGTTAAAGTTAATTGCATAGAGGTAAAAGTTTTTATAACTTTTACATTAAAATAAATATATACAAAACACGTTTAAATAGTTGAATAGTTAAAAATAATAATAGTTAAAAGTTTTTCATAAAAATGTTGTTAAACACACAAGTTACTTATACATCTACATTATTTTTTACTGAGAAGTCTTTGAAAATTTTCATAAAAAAATGTTGATTCCAGAACACCAGATCAGATTACAATACAGCGTTAACTGTTAACTATAAGCTTATTAGTTTCTAAGGACTATATAGCCAACTATCTTTGAAGAGATTATAGTTGCTAGGTGCCAAGAACTATCTGTTAGAGAAATGTTGGAAAACTGCCCCTATGTAAAATATTATCTTAAAGATAAAAACCATGCACTCACTGTCTTTCATATGAACAATTATTCTTCATAATGTTTGTTTTGTATTGACCTCCAAAGCTTGTGGACTGTTTCACAATAAACTTATAACTTTGTTGTAGTCTCATATGCCATGAATTCTGTCGTCAAATTCCCATTTGGTCCAAAAATCAGCCATAATTTTCCTATTTTAAAAATAATTAATTGTGAACTGTATCCATGCGTTCTTTTTTGAATTTCTAGCACCATACTTTGTCAATACTATCTCTTATTCATTATTGCAGCTAAACACAGTCTGGTCATTAATTATTTCAGTGTTGTATCATTTCGCTAGAAGAAATCAAATCTACCATGCATCTCTGATTTATCAGAAGAGCCAAGGATAAATTTTTTTTTTATACAGTAAATTATCAAAACTGATCAGAATTATAAGATTTATTTTTACTGTAGTATTAAATTTATGATTTTGAACTATACATTTTTCCAACTTATGACCCATCTCATTTGCTAGTTATTTTTTATTTTTATTTATATTTAATGTTTGTGAGATTTATATTTTTTTAGGTTGGGGAAGATAAGCATGATGAAGTAGAAAATATTGTTTCATTAATTAAAAATATTATCCACAGAGGTGAAGAAAAAGAAATAACAAAGAATATTGATCCTACTAACCTGCTTCCCAGTAAGTATACATCCAAAGGTAAAAACATTATATATAAAGTTATAACTTTCCAAGTATAAGTTATGAAGTATATATAAAGTAAAAAGTTATATATATATTTATATAAAAACAGTAAAAGATATATATATGTCAGTAAGTTACTTTCACTGAAAAAAAGTTTCTTTTATGTAAAATTGTATGTGATCTTGCTACAAAAGGTTCTTAAATAATCATACAATTATGTCAGTCATTAATATAAAAATATAACCCTTATCTAATTTGTTATTATCTGGTCAATTGAAATAATTTTAAATTAAATTGACTAGTAAATGCATGTTGGAACATTTTGTTTTTTTTACTTTTTTATTATTTTATCAAATTTTATGAAATTGTAACATTTACTGTAATTTGTACTCCATGTGTAATAAAGTCATTAATTAATAATTAGGGTATGAACAGTTTAAGCCAAGCAAGTGCCCTTTGCCTCAAATGGATCTTTCTGCCTGCTGGCTGTAAGTCTGGTATGGTAGGTTGGCCCACCTAGTCTAGATCTTTTAGATGCCTTGCCTCTAACTATCAAAAGGCAGGGGGAGCTAAGTCTGGCTATACTGTTCCCAGCTCCTGCCTTCGATAGCCGGGTCTCGGTCTTAAATTTTTACCCTGTGCCCACTCAAGTGGAGGTCACCCAAGGGTAGCCTGTTCGGGTCTTTTTACCCCTATTATATATATATATATATATATATATGTATTTTTCAGGAGTCTCCGTATGTCATCGCTGTCCATTTGTGCAAGCGTGGAAGAGCGGCTTAACAAAGGGGTGTTCCTCCCTCCCCCATGTCTATTTTTCATTATATCAGAATTCCTCGCTCCCAAAAGTCTTTCTGCTTGTCTTTTAGGAACTCTATAACTATATTTTCGACAGTGACCCACGCCCTTAAGCATGAAAGTTTCCTATTGTGTACACTCAAAAAAGGTATGAAAGGGTATGCCTCTGCATACAGTAGACACAATTTTGCGCCTGTCACTTCTTGAAATGATAGAGATATTCTCCAAAGTCTCTGTGGCCAGAGAGTAACTGAAAAACTGAAAGATGTGGTAGCCAACCTCTCCATGTCTCTTACCCAACCATGCAGCCAACCTAGAGATAACCTGTTGGGTCCCAGCTCCCGTAATAGCGACATCCCAATTTTCTTGCCATTTCTGTAACAGAAGGCAGCAGCATCTTCTGTACTCATACATTCATAGATTCTCTTATTGTACAGTGCTATAAAGGCTAATGGGAGGAACTCCCGCAAGTACTCCAGCTGCTGTTGATGACATCGTGTGGAATGCATTGATGATTTTTATTGCCACTATTTTCTAAATTGATGTGAGATACTGATGTGTTTCTATCCAAAGAAACACATCACTGTATATGTTGTTATGTCTTATCTTCCTTCTCCCAACTCTTGCCACTGCCTGAGTTTTTTAGAAGCTAGTTCCAGACCTCTTCTCTTTAGCCAAACACTTATACATCTGATGGCCCTATTAGTGCCCCCTTTTACTTTGTCCTTTGAGTGGCCTGATATGAATAAAGCCAAATCATTGGCATAGGACAGCAGCTGTACATTCTCAGGAAATCTCATCCTCAGCATGCCGTCAAAGATGAGGTTCCAAAGGAGAGCGCTTAGGATAGATCTTTGGGGTATGCCACCTCACATCTGGAACTTAATTTTGCCATCTTCCATGTTAGAAGCTCTCTGCCATGCAGGAATTTGTCCACAACTGTTCTGAGCTTAACATTGATATCTCTAGCTCTCAGTTCATCCATGTTGCTGGCCCATGGAATGCTGTTAAAGACATTGTGGACATCAAGGACCAAGGGAATCTTTCTGATCCTTCAAGTGCCCAGTCTGCATCCACTCTACTACCTTGTACAGGGTGTCTATAGTTGATCTGCCTTCAACGAAACCAAATTGATTCTCAGAGAGACCACCCAAAAACTTGACTTCCAACCACAACTTATCAATGATGTGACTTTCATATAGCTTTCCTATTATTGGCAATAGACAGATAAGTTTATATTTCTGGTTTTTCCTAACTACTATTGTCTTTGGCATTGGGATTAATCTTCCTGTCTTCCATTTAGTCAGGAACCAGCTAGTAGTTAAGGCTTTATTCAGTATTTCTAGTATAATCCATGGCTCCTTATTAGCAAGTCGTTTAAGGAGAGCACCCAGTACCCCATCAGGTCCCGGACTCTTTTTTACATTAATTCAGGATACTACACTTTGTAGTTTGTCAGTAGTAAAGCAATGTGTTTCATTACACTTTTTATACACATATTCTGACTCCATGGTATGAAAAAGGTCTCTAATTGCTTCCTGTGCCTGTTAACTTGTAAGTAAGGGGAGGGCAGCACCGAACTACTTCATCAGGATCCGGTATGCCCATCTCCAAGGGTTGTCATTCAGGTTATCCACTAGTCTCAGCCAGGCCTTCTTCTTGACCTATTTAATTGCAAAACAATAACCATTACGTGTGGATTTTTAATGCATCTCCACCTAATTAATGTCTCCAGTTTGGTTCCAGCGAACTCGTAATTTCCACCTAGCAGCTAGGATTGTGATTCTCAGAGAAGCTATATTTCTGCTCCACCAATATACTTTATGATGTTGATGGTTATTTCTTGGTCTGATCTTGTCCGATTCCTCTCTTACTATAATAAAAAATTCTTCAGTGCTCACATTGTTAGTATGGTCGACATGTGTAGTCACAGCCTTGGAAAAGGCCTCAATGTGTGTTGCTGTAGATTTCTAGTTGTGTTTTATTTCTGATCTTACTTGGTCCCTTAGGTAAATTGCAAATTGAATACCATGGTGATCGCTTGTAAATTCTTCATCCACTGCAGTCCAGGCTATGAATCTGGTGGTAAGTTTCTCAGAAATCGCCGTAGTGTGTACAATAGAACCAACCCCCCTGCCTGTAAAGGTTGGGACTCCTGGTGTATTTAAGACAATCATATTTTGTGCTCTTAATAGAGTTGCCAGTTTCCTTCCCTGAGGGGTCGGGCGCATTCCTCCTAGTTCCTGAGAATGGCATTATAATCTGCAAGTACCACTGGTTCCCTTGTGGTTTGAATGATCCTTTCAAGCTATAATATTGAAGTTATATATTCAAGTTATGTTCTCAAGTTAATAATGTGAGTTATGTCGAGTACATAACTAATATTGTACAAGGATCATTCGATATATTAACAGATTATAGGTTTTTACTACTAGCTACCTGCAAATTTTAATACTTATCTTATTTTTCAATGTAATCTTCCTCTTTTATTATGGCATTCATCCATCTTTCTGCAAACTTTTTTATTCCAGCATTAAAGAATTCTTTTGGTTGATTTTAAAACCCTTTTGAACCACTCTTTCCACTTTATTATCTTGAAATTGTCTTCCACATAAACTAATTTTTAACAAAACTTAAATATGGTAGCCCAGTTACATCAAATTGATAGTGGTTAGACTTTCCACCCTATTCAGTGGTCATATCTTGTGGTGTTAGTTGGAAGACATGGGGGCAAACATTCTCATGTTGAAGACTTGCTCAACAGTCTCACTTTTCTCAACAATCCATATCATTTCGTACTGATACCAGGTTTCAACTCTTTACCAGCAACTCCAAACCATTGGTACTGTGAATAGTGTTATGATCTTCAAATTATGGCAAAAATAGGACCTTTCATGTCACAAAAGACAATAAGTAACATTTTACCAACAGAAAACTGTCTTTTTAATTTCTTGTCACTGAGAAGATGGTGTGTTCCCACTCTTTACTCAGATGTTTTGATTTGGTTCATAATGGAATTTACACACCTATGATTATGTCCTCATTATGAAATCAAGATTTCAGTTGCGTACAGATCTGTTGTCTTGACGTGCTTGTGTGTAGTTTTTAGTGCATTTCTATCAGTATTTTTAGTACCCAAAAAGAAAATTTCTTAACAAATTGCAATCCGTTATAGGTGATCTTGTGCGCTGTATCAACATTAGTACTTTTATTTTTGCACTATTTCTTCTACAGTAACTTTGGAACCAGTTTAGAATCATTTGCTTAGATTTTTAATTTTTTTTAAATTTCTGTTGACAATAGAGCCTAGTTCTGGAACGTGCTTCATCAACAATACTTTTTTAGCCATCTTTAAATTTGTTTACTTATGCATAAAACTTCCCTTGTTCATTTGATTCACAATTTTTGAGTTTTCATTCAGAAAAATATTGGCAGGTTAAACAACTTCACATAAAAAAAACAACTGTACTTCTGTACTATTGATAAACCATTTTATAATGTAAAATGGAATATAATGTTAAATTTATATATATATATAAATTGTAATATTAACCAAGATAAGTTAATTTTTTATTTTTACAAGAAACAGATAGTTGTAATAATAAAAGAAAGTAAGGGAATACAAGGCTGCAGTATAGAAAAGAGCAAGACCCATATTTAGCTTATAGAAAATTAAAATACCAAGATTTTTTAATAATATTTAGGCTGAAACTTGAAATAATAGAAGTAACGAGTAGTTTAAAAAATTCAGTTTAAAAATATACTACAGTAAAACAGAGGTAATGAAATGTTACAGAGAAAAAGAATTGTAATCTTTTAAAATTTTAAACAATTCACTTTCAACTTAATGGTACCTATTCTTTTAAAAGTCTTTCAGAGATAATAATCAGCACATTCAGTTAGTGAAATTTCTGGTAGCATTGTCCTTATGACATCCAGAAACAATAGATTTTTTGATTGCATGCTTATTAATGATTCTCTCATAAAAAAGATATATACCATTTAAAAACAACATTACGTTTCTTGTTATTTGAAGACGCAGTGAAAAAACTTGTACAAAGTAGGATTGTAATTGCAAAAAATTGCGGTTTTCAGATTTCAATGGAAACATCCATTTTGAGCATTGTGAATCCATTTTGACTAGTTTCGGTGTGATTCTTTTCATACGTATCTTACATAACTCAAAAACAATTAGTCATATGTAAGATGTTGAAATTTGGATTTAGGGCTGTTTGTAACATCTAGTTGTGCATCTCCCCTTTTGATTACAATCGGATGAACCAAAAGTATCTAAAAAAAAATCCAAAAGAAAAAAATGATTTTAATTAATGTAATAATTAATTTTTATTGTAATTAATTAAAATTTTAATTAATGAAATATTTGGATCTTACAAGGGTACATATATTTGGGTCTTACAAGGGTTTGAATCGGACACCATATCTTTTTTTTTTTTTTTTTTTTTTTCACTTTTTTGTTTTTAATTTAAATATATTTGTTTTATTAATAATTATTAAACTTCTATTTAAAAAAAAAAGTTTACAATATGTAATAATAAGTTATTAATGAAACAAAATTTTATTTTCATTTTAAAAAAGTGTGTATGTGCAGTTTAATGTAAAAGGACGTCACGTGTTGTCCATATCAGATTTTTCAAAATAATCTTTGGAAGCACAGGTTTCCTTAATCTGGAAGAGGTTAAAGAAAGTATATCTATCTAATTCTGTTTAAATCAACAAAAATTTTGATTCATCTGTTTCAAATAATTCAACTTTAGATAAACTAGAAGTTAACAGAAAATGAAAACCCAATGATGATTATATCAGTGAAATCTGAATTCTATACCGATACCTACATATAAAATAAAATAAGAATATAATTAATCTTCTAATTAGAGTAATTGTACTGAATAATGTACCTACAAGATTACATTAAAACTAAAATTTGTAATTTAGAGATTTATCACATTTTGGTTGTAGCAGTCTGATGTAAATTTTAATGTTACAGGACGAACTCATTACTGGACGTATTTAGGATCTTTGACCACACCGCCTTGCACTGAAAGTGTTACTTGGATAATTTTTAAAGAACCTATCAAAGTTTCTGAAGAACAGGTAACTTTTTATTATATAACTACTAATTTTTAATTAAATGATTAAATAATTGTTAATAATAATTAGATTATTGTTTAAAAATATTGTCTCTAACTTTTTCAGTGCAAAAACAAAAATCACACGTTCATCCCACCGACTGGGTTTTATTTCTTTTGTCTTATTTTATTAAATAGTCTTAAAGACTACTACTTAATATTAGAAATAAGTTTTTATGGCAAATATTACAGGCCATTCCATTATAAAATAATTTGCTATTTTAAATATTTTACCAATCCACTGACTTCTGTGGCAGAGTGCTAACTTCTCTACTTTTCATCCAGAAGTTTCTGGGCTCGAATCACAGTCAGGTTTACCATTGATCATAAGCTCCAAAATTTCAAAGCTCCATATATATGTCATAAAGTTACTGTAATTATTTTCTTTGAGAATAAATAAACAATAACAAAGATTATATCTTTACAAAAAATAAAGGTGTAGAAATTTAGTAAAATGAACACGTAATGAGAAAAAAATAAAAAAGTATTAAAAACATACAAAACAATAATTATTATAAATGTTGGTTCAATAATTAAAATAATGTAACAGAACAGTAGTTGTAATGAAAGTAAATACGGTAATTATTGAGAAGTTTAAAAAAAAAAAATACTAAATAAAATTAAAAACGTTTGTGAAAACATGGTTGTAGCTAAAGAAGGGAAGAGAAATCTGTCCATCGGTTTCCTTTCTCTTATTTTTTTAGCACAGCTAAAAAAATTTCTTATTTCTTATTTATAAAAAATTTTCTTATTTTTTTTGGGAGTGTCTTGTTTGCTTGCCCCGCCTTTAATCAAAATGTTTAGTTGTGGCATTGGCTGATGATAGCTGGTGATGAATTTATTTAGAATTACAAGAGAAGAAAAAATGGTTTAATAATAGCGATGTGAAAATCGTAAAGTGGGAAAAATTCTCTTGTCATCTGGCACTACTGATTTAATCCATCTCCAAATTATAGTTAATAACCTCCACCCTAAGCAGGGTCTATGAGAGCTTATTGGCTTGAATGCTTATACAGTAGTGTGTCCACTATACAGGAATATTTCTCAATCTGTGGGGCGCGCCCCTTTATGGGAGCGTGATAAGATTAAATGGGTGGTGCGAGCATATTGAAAAGAAAATATTATTAGAAAAATTTATTAATTTACTGAAAGGAAAGCAAAACAAAATACATTCTGACATAATAAAATATACATTCACACTGATATACACTTATAATAATCTTATCAATACTAAGTTAAAAACAAGTTTAATAATTATTATTATTGGCGACTCCTTGGGCCTTCTTGCAAAGCAAAGGTTTTTGAAGGAAGGTTTAATATTATAAATAGTTCTTTTTCTATATATTGCAGAGATCTACATTTTTTCTTCAAAGCAGCCACTGCAGAAAATCCAGTTGTCAACATCCTACCTTTGTACAAGTTGAAAATAATAATATACAAAATGCTCTTACTTTCAGTGAAGGAAACTCTCATCATCCACCGCTGCCCAAAATTCAAACAGTGATTTATTATTAGATTTCTTTTGATTTCTCCACTTGCCATTAAGTACATGAAGATTTCTTCCTCGGCAGTTTAAAGCCCTTCTAGTGTTCTTTGGTGGTTGGGTTTCAATTAACCACACTTCTCAGGAGTGGTTGACCTGAGATTGTACAAGACTACACTTCATTTACATTCATAAACATCATCCTCATTCATCCTCTGCAGTAATACCTTATGATAGTTCCAGAGGCTAAATGGATAAAGAAAGAAAGTAAGGTGTATTTTGAAATGGATTCCTAACTCATTCGTAACTTGCTACCAAATTGTTGTCGGCAAGAAAATGCTTTGTAAAATTCTTTGCCAGCATGGCTAAATGATTTCAATGGTTACTCACAAAAACAGCTTTCACTTGTTGTTCTTCAGCCACGTATGTTTTAACACATTCATTCACATTTGCAAACGTTTTTAGGTTTTTGCTTTAAATTTCTGTTCTACAATCCCAATTTTTTACAAAAAAGCATACCTTTATCACTTGTATCCAACATATGTGTATTTGCTCCTTGGAGTTGAAGATTCAAGGTATTTTATTTCTCTAATATGTTGACCAAATAGCTGAAGTTCATTACAAATAAACCATCTCAAAACTTCTCATTTGTTTTCCTCTTCTAGAAAAATTGCGATTTCATCTATTAATTCATAAACCCGTTGCAAAAATATCCCATGTGATAACCATCTTGCCTTGCAATCAAATAATAACACTGAATGTACTGCACCCATGTCTTTACAAAGTGTAGAAAATATTCTTGATTTTAGGGGTCTCATTTTTATATAATTTACTACAGTTATAACCTTTATTAGCACAATATTTAGATCAGGACTCATTTCTTTGGAAGACAGAGCTTCTCTGTGCATCATGCAACTTGTCCAAACACACAGTGGAGATTTTTGTTTCACAAACGCTTGTATACTTTGCAATCTTCCAGACATTGAATAAGCACCATTGATGCATATTCAGACACAGTTTTTCCATTCTCTGTTCATTTATAAAATCATTTAAGATAGCAAATAATGCAAGTGCTGTTGCTTTTTGTTCTATTGGTCTACAGAAAAGCAGTTCAAAATGCTGACATACCATCACAAATTGATCATGTGCAGTGAAATCTTTATTGCTATCATTATTTAGCATTTTTGTTGCTATCTGTTGCCTCGTTAACCTGAATTGAAAATAATTTGTAATGCAAATTCCCAAAATGTTGATGCTATACATCTTCAGCTATATACAAGTTCGATAGGCAACAATATCATTTGATTAAGATATGGACTGCAGTTGTTTGGCAAAATTATCTCCAAACATAGTTACTACAATCTCAATTGCATCTGGCAAAATAAGCTCTTCATCAGTGGAATGAGGCATCTCATTCCAGTGACGATAGGCTATTGGTTATTTTATATGAAACTTTGTAAGAGGCAAATAAAGCTTTTTAAAATGATGTTTGCTTTTCATATGTTTTTAATTTTAATTCAGAAGTTTTTGGGGTTGTTAACATATTCACTATGAAGTGTTTCAAAATGTTTAAGTTTATTAGGTTTCATGGTATTAAGACTTGGAGTTCCGCAAGACATCAGTCTCCTTGCTTATGCGGATGATTTGGCGCTGATGATTGGCGGTCACAGCGAAGTAGAGATCGAGCAGAGAGGTAATGGGCTCTCTCTCTAATAAACGAGTGGATGAACACGCATGGATTAGAAATAGCTCTGGATAAATTTAACATGATGTTGCTAATGAGGAAACGAAGAATAGCACTGATTCATTTGAGGGTGGACAATACGCGTACACCATCAGTTGATCATGCGAAATACTTGGGTATGGTTATCGATAAGAGCCTAAGATTCAACCAACACGTACATTACGTTTACGAAAAGGCGGACAAAGTGGCTAGTGCATTGGGCAAGCTTATATTCTCACAAAATTACAGTGAATTCCATCATACTGTATGCTGCTCCTGTTTGGGACATACCATCAATGTGAAAAGGAATCTAACCCGGCTCATCAGTGTACATAGAAGATCCTTGCTGAAAGTAATGTCTGCATACCGTACTACAAGCTATGAAGCAGTTTGTATACTCTCTGGTATGCCACCGATCAATTTACTCATAGAAGAATGAACACAGAAGTCACAGGGGTTGGATAAAACCGAACTCAAAGTCATAATAGGAGGGAATGGTGTGCCGCATGTAGGAATGGACCCAAAGTCAAAATAAGATGTATATAATAAATGTTTTTTATCAATTGGGTTTTTTTTTATAACAGATCAGAAGTTACTTCTTGAATAGCCCTCATAATTAGGAATTCTTCAGTTAGTTCTCTATTTACTTTGATGTTGTGTTGTTAGACATTCGTTCACCAATAATGCTATCTTCCTTCTTATTTTTATTTCCTGCATGTTCTTTACCAGACTTTCTCTTTGAACACTATTATAGGCCTTCAGAAAATCTGTGAACAGATAGTTTTCTTCTTGATCTGTCTCATGTATGTTTGATCGTGATCCGTCTCATAAATCATGTTTTTTAATTTAGTTATAAAAAAATGAGAAAAAAACCTTTATTGCTATTAAACACATTTTCAACATGGTAACTAGAGATGATGATATATTTCACAAAGCGTAAATGTGTTTGTTTGTTGTGTTAAATAAATTATAGTGAGGAAGTTTGATATTGTATCGTGTTGGTTATTTACGAATCATTCTCTCACTATAATTGGCGACCGTGATAGAATTGTTAGAAATCGTGAAGAAGTCAGATATTGCATTATATACAAATCATTCGCTCACTTCAAAGTATTCATTAAAACAACCAAAAATGTGATTAGGATATAAATAAAGATCTACCATTTATAAGGGGGTGTATTTTATATGTTTTTATGGAACTTTTAGAACACGGAATTGCATGATTTCACATTGGTTTTTTTAGACATAAATATGTTTCTTGTTGTTTAAACCGGTTTTTAATAAAATAAAATTAAACAGATGATGCTTTAAAACTCATATGCCTTCTTTCATTAGCCAGAATATATGGATTTCTACAAAATTATTTTTATTTTGCAATTGTGAATAATAAACAAAAAAAAAAAAAAAAATTGTTGCAGCTTGCAGTGTTCAGAAGTATGAGGAGCTACAGTCAGCAAGAGATGTGTCCAGTTGATGAACATAACGGTCATGTTTTGCATAACTTCCGACCACCTTTACCACTTGGCAACAGAGAATTACGTGAATGTGGATCTGGTTAAAAAATATTATCAAATCTTACTAATCTCAGATGTTAGCATTCATATAAATATAAATAATAGATTGCATTGATATTTCATTAATTTATATTATTTATTAATTTTAATCATTAATACTTAGAATTTTTTATTCTTTAAAGCAATATTAGTTATGTATTCATATATATAATGTAGTTAAAATGAATCATTATTATTACTATTATTATTAAAGTTATAATTTTATATATGGTCGCTATAAATATATATATATATATAGTGTTGGTATATTAATTTGTTAAATTTATTATGTTGTTATGAATGTATTGTTATTTTTTATTTCGTGTTCATATTTAATTCAAGTGTTGTATGATTGAATACTAATCCAGTGGATATTCTATAGTGTGCAAATAATCACAAATGATTAAGTTTTAATTATTAAAAATCTGGGATTTCTTATATTGTTATGAACAATATTTATGTTGAGTAAGGTAACAAACATCATGAGGGAATAATTTCTGAATACGCTGGTAATAAAATAATTCTATTACATCTTTTTTTTTCAATTTTAACTTTAAGTCATTAGTGAATCATTTAACATAAGATAATCTCTTTCAAAAAAAAAAAAAAAAAAAACATATGTAGTAAGTTTTACCAGTAAAAACAATTTAATACATTGATAATTAAAAAATGACTTTTTAACATTTAATTTTGATTTATGCTGTTGCCTGGAATTTACATATTTGCATAGTGCTTTAGAATTTACATAGAGGGTAGTAGTATACACATCAGACCATCATTCATGTCTGATATAGACTATTATATATTACCTGTTTCCACGAAATTCAGGAGCATAGTTTCAAAGACTGAGTAACTAATGGTTTCTGATTTTTCTAACTTTAAATATTAAAAAAAGCATATTGCTTCCTTCTTTAGTTATATAAATTGCTGATCAATTTTCCTGCTGTTTTTCCAATTAGGAGCATACTTAAAAAAATATTTCTGGTAGCTGTACTGTATTATTTTATTGTGTATATTTGTATAAAACAATTTTAGATTTGCATTTTGTAATCACAAGTACAAAGCTTACAGAATTACAGCGCTTAAAGACAGTTTAAAGAAAAAAAAGTTGAAAAGTATTTTTCTATTTTTAAGTTAAAGTTGCTAATGAAATATAAAAGAAAATATACTTTAATTACAGACTAACTGTAGCTTTACTTTATAGGATACTTTGTTTAAAAAATGTTGTAAAATACATATTTGTTTGTGTATATTTTTAACTAAGAACATTTTTTTTATTGCAAAATTTTAAACTGTTTTTCTTTTCTTTTTTTTTATCTTAACACTAGATAGTGTGTCAAAGAAAATTATTGAATTACCACATTACAGGGCTACTGAATATTTTTTCATGTGAAAGAAATGTTCTTTTATTCAGTCAAGAAAGATTAAGTAGAGTTCTAGCACGAAACGTGAATATTTGCATACAATTTATCCCTTAAATTTTAATAAATTGTATAATGAATATTATAATGATAAATTTTAATGAGATTTTTTTTTCTTATAAAATCTGTCTGTGATTTAAATTATTCAATTGATAAGTTACTGCGTAACAAAAACTGCACTATTTTTTAAATACATATAACTACACAATTTATGTAGTTATATAATTTTCTTAGAGATTTCAACTTTTTTTCTCAATTTTATTATGTAAACACAAAGTTTGTTCAAATTATATTTTATAATATACTGTTAAAATTTAATACAAAAATCATATAATGTTGTTATAATCTAACACAGTTGCAATGTTAAATCTAAGCTGCATGTGGATGTAGGGATACTTACGTGTATTTTATACAGCTTTGTTAAAACTTAATTTATTTTTGAGAACAAGTGTAATGTTTGAATTGATAAGATGAATTTTCATAAAAATCCCATATTGAGGTTGATTTTAAAAAATTATATTAGCATATCTTTAGAATGGATAAACAGTAAACCTGTAGACTGTTATTATCAAATGCCTTTACAGATGCTTGCAGTGATATTTAACTGTGATCGGTGACTGCATCTGTCACCTGTCATCCACATATTTAAACTGTAAAAATATAAATTGCTTTATGCCCCTCAGCTGGATTAAAATTGAAAGTGTCTTTTGTGTATCATTGTACTGTTTTATAAAAAAAATTGTTGTATTACGAATCCACAAATAAATTAAGTACAGTCTTAAGATGAAAAATGAATAACCGATAACCGTGTCGAATAAACTATGCTTTTCTTTACATTAAAACCGTATAAGTAAAAGTGAACACTCTGCATGCAGTAAACTAAATTTATTATGCCTCCCCCCTTTAGTTGTTGATTGTTGAAAGCAATACAATTGGCTACCCCTCTCATATAAATATTTGATTGAATTATTTATGTGGAAAATAAATATTTTCTAATTTTTTACAGGTTTACAACTTTATACATGTCTACACAAAGCACATTGTTGATTATATTTGTCATTTGAAAATTTTATTATTTTTTTTTTATAAATGTAATTTAATACTTTGTCAATTACAAGTGCATTATAAAATAAAAATCTGTTATATTGAAATACATTTAGTGCAATTATTTATTCTTCTGTCAAATTATATTTGTTAAATATATTTGTAATTTAAAACTTCTCTAGTTGTATAGTCATAAATTATGAAAAGAAAAGGTATAAACAATTTATATATTTTTAAAAGTAGTTATTGTGTGATAGTAATAATAATAATAATAATAATATTAACATTAGCTGTAAAATATATTTCAGAACTTGAGTATAATTATTGAATTAAAAATTTCATTTATATTTTGTATACCTAATATATTGTTGGTAAATCTCTATGAATAATATTTTTAATAACTTTCTTTAAATATCAATAAAGTAAAAGGTAAAAATCTGAAGTAAAATTAACTGTTATAATGCCTGGTAGATTTCATTATACTTCCTAATTTATTCCTATAGATATATTATATAGATAGATAGATTTAAAAATAAATTTCTTTTCTACTGTACAGAATAGATAATAAAACATAAAGGATAAGTGTATTTACTTTTATATGGTTTAAATACGTATTTAATACCAGTACAGTTATATAAGTAGTTTTATACTTCTTTTAATGGAAGTTTTATAAGTTAACAAAAATCTCTTTATAAATAAGATAAATATATAATTATTAATAATTTTCATATCTAATACTGAAAATATTTCCTTACAACATGATATTCTAGTGATTATTTGAATGTAACAAAAGTTTATAGAATTGCATGTAAAATGCTAACGAGTTAAATGGATTGGGAAGGTGTCAACACAGACCTGTTAATTAACACCTGCAACGCATTAATTTCATGTTCTGGCTAGCTTGTATTGTTGAAATAACAGAAAAATTCAACTTTTATGGCATTTGTTATACATGCATACATACATTATCATATTGCAAATAGTATAGTGAACATTATCACAAAATTTTAATAAATAAAAAGTTAATGTAAAACTTCTTGATAAGATAATAAATATTATATGATGAAATTATGATCTGACTAAACATTTATAAAAATGCAGATTAAGAAGCAGCTTAATAACATGACACTCTTTTTCACTTTTATGTAACTTCACGCTCATGTGAATACATTCAAGGATTTTATGAAATGTATACCATACCTTGATTATTTAGAAAGCTAAACGTTTATTACGTTAATTATAAATAAAAGTAATTATGAATTTGAATTTAGATTGAGACTTCTCTTTCTGGATCGATAACAAATTCAGATTTATAATTTTATTTGCTAATAAAATATTTATTATGTGTTTATTAGATTTTGTGAAGTCCTTTAAGTATTCTCAATTCATTATCAAATTCTGTCAAAAATTTAAGTGCTGTTGAAAATGAGGAAAATGTCCGTTGTCTATTTTTAATAAGAAGCAACCATTTAGATAAGAATTAAAAATCTAAAATATTACTTAACATTTGTGTATTTATATAGTAATTTATGAATTTAGCACCTACAACATCCGTCAATACCATGAAATGTTTTAAATTGTTATTTAATGGGATATATATTTTGATAATACGAAATGTAAACGTAGAGATCTTAGTAGAATTAAGTATATATATATATATATATATATATATATATATCTATAAATAGATCTGTAATGTATCTATCTATAGATCTGTTTTAAATTATAGGTTTAGTAATATATTTTTATTATTATATATATTTTCTGTGATTGTAGGTAGATTTTTAATACACTAGCATTGTTATTATATTGAAAATAACATTTTTAATTTCATGATACTGAATATATAGTTTAAAAATGTCAACATTGTTTTATCATGGGTTAAATATTTATTAATATAATTGAAGGTAAATTCTAGGTCAGCTGAAAACATTTGATATTGTTAATAATGCATATAGCTTGATTGTTGCTAATTTATTTTTACTCCTAGGTCTTCATTTGTAGTTAAATCTGTAATGGAAATATATATATGTAATATTTAAAATATGTTAAATTAATTTTAGGTTGGTAAAAAAATATCAGCTTTCCTATAATGTATTTGACTTAAAAAATTATTTCGTTGGATATTCTAATATCTATCTCTATTGTCCACTAACATCTGTTATTGAATTATAAAGATTTATCATTGTAATAGCTCTTCCAGTTCTGATTGCTCCAGAAGAGGCGCAATAAAAAAACAGACTACAAAATATTTTTCATGCCTTTTACCTTGATTTTAAAGTAGATCTACCTATAAGATTTCTGTGGTAATTTGGAATCCTGTACGTGTTGCACAATTATTTGGACAACTCTGCCCAGGAGATTTTTGCCTGCATTAAAAAATTCTTGCAGCACATACTTTACATTATTACAATTTTATTATTTTTTAAAATTAGAATTTATGGTCTGGTCTACCATATTATCCAGTAAATTAATCACCTCCTAGCCTCCATTCTTACAAATGTGAAACCTCACTAAATAGATTCTGTCCTTTTAATATTTGTTACTCGCCCTGAGTTTTATCTCCTTTAATCCTGAAATGGACTTTTACCCTTTGATCTGAAGTGCATTTTATAACATTGATATAAAAATAGTTGTTGAATTTATATTGTGGATAAATCGGTCCTATATATGTTTTAATATAGCTTGAGTTGAATACTAGAAACTATTTTTTCTTTAAATTATATCCTTTAATTTAATGTGATGTAAGTTTTTATTTTAGGGTTTATGTCTGTCTGTAAAAACTTTTAACTGTAATCTATCTTTAACAATGTTTATACTTTAGTTAGTGTCAGGGATATATTATTAATCTGGTACACCATACTTAATGATCCAATTTGGATTTTAAAAATTATAGTGAAAGAAATATACTGATGCATTTTATTTTTATTTCTAAGATTATATTGCTTAAATTACATTTATTTAATTTTTTTTTTATAATGATGTTTGGTTTAATGTTCGGAAATGAAAAACTATATTAAAAAAATGAAGTATTTTCATTTATATAATTAATAAACATTATTTTGACATTCATTACTCCATTTATAATATCTATTACATAAAGGAACTTTTTAGTAAAAGCTGATGTTATTTTTCTAGGTTTTTAAATGGATATGTACATTTCATATTTCAGGCTTGGTAATATTGAAATTTGCTTCGTAGTCTTATCTACAGAAATTTTTATAATCTGGGTGGAAGGTATTGTGGAATGCAATTTTAATCATTAATATAAAATCAATGCTGATCTAGATTATCTCATATTACATCACATTTATTATTTGTGTGTTATAGTAACCCATTATAAGTAAACTTATGTTGTATATTAGTTTAAATGATGCTTTTAATATTATAGTTATTTTTCATTTACAAGGCACTAAGATCAAGAAGTGTATAATACGTTAAAAATTGTGCTCATTATTGTAATATATATATATATATATATATTATTTACTTATTTACTTGAACTGTTTTTATGAAAACAATTTTTTTTCTTTTTTTAGTTTGTAATTGTAAAATGGTTTACTATCAATTTCTTACATTAGATGTTGCATTAGTACCTGTATGTGTTACAGTTCTACTCAAACATATTTCACAATAATAAATTAATGATTGTATTTCATTTTATAAAATACATAAATAAATATTGAATTATAATAATATAATTATTACTGTAGCGATCGAAATTAGAGTAGTTATCAGAATTAATATTTTATTAAGTCATATTAATTACATAAAAGTTGTTAATTAACAAGAAATGTAGCCTTCCAATTTTTGTAGTACAAAAATGAAAATAAGGTTATTTATATTTATAATAATGAATTATAATTAACGTTATTTTATTAACATGAATATTAATATTTACTGTTGAGATTTTTTATATGATTGATCGAGAGTATTTTTATGTAAAGAATTTTATGGAAGTTACCTGTAATTTGTATGTTGGTTTTGATATTAAATTAAGCTGTCCATGTGCCTTTCAGTAAAATTATTCTAGTAAAAAGAAAAAAATGTATTTTATTGTTTTGATTAATCATTGTATGGTTTATTAATATCTTTATTTACTTCCTTAAGTATGATTATATAATAAATTATATATTTAGTTTGAATAAAATGAATTAACTAAATTTTCTTCTAACTTTACTTATTGCTAATTTTAATTATATACTTATAAGCGATATTCAGACATTATGCAGAAAATGACAGAAAATGTATAGTGAGATCTGATATAGTGTGAGAAAATGATATAGTACGAGTAAGCACTATATCTAGGCATAATAAGCTTCTACAGTATTCTTCTCCAATCCATCTAGCAACATTGTTCTATGTACTCTGTAAGATATTCTGTGTTGGTTTTACTCAATGTATGAAAACATTTTGTGTGTTTTTTGTTAAACCTGATCATAAAGAGAATGTAGAGAATCTGAATAGGGAATTTTCTTGTCTTTTAACGAAAATGGCCACTGAGAAACAGTTTGGTGTTTCAACATGAATTTTTTAAGGCACAAGCTTTAACACAGGTCTTCATGTGATTGTTACCCCTATTTCAAACAAGGGAACGTCGTTTGAAAATCTGGCAGTCATTTCACAATTAGAAAGTTATGAAAATTTTGAGAATGTTCACAATGCAGTCTATGAAAATCACCATCAGAAAATTGATGAGTAATTTTCTTAGCTGACTTATGTATTAAAATTTGAATTGGTAAATTTTAAATTACCAGAAAATTTATCACTCAATTGGTCACTGAAGATTTGTAAACAAAAGAATAGGGAACATTATAACTCTTAATGTGTTAGTTTTCTGGAAAAATTAGTATAAAATTTATTAAAAAAAACTGAAAATTAGTTTTATGAGTTTGTTCTAGTACTAGAAAATTGAATACTCATGATCGATCAGTATTATTGATCATTATTCTCTTTTACTAATATTCATTATTTTCATTTTTTCTTCTTTCTGGCGTATCATTTTTAGTATTAATAATTTGTCTCCCGTCATGCTGCCATTTTTACTAATTCCTTTTTTTCCTGGGCACACAACAAACATTTGTTATCTGCGCTCAGACACAATATTAATATAGTAAATAAATAAATATTAAAATAAACAGTTAAAAATTAAATAAAAAATCTAAAACCCAAAAAGTGAAATAAAATCATAATGAAACATACATTAATGATCTAAATTAAAAGGATAAAATTACCATCAGCTATACACAAAATAGTATAAAGAGCTGAAACATACATAAACAAATGGTCCTGAGAAATTGTAAAACATTATTAGTTAACATTGTTTTAATGTTCCCTAACTAATTTTGCATGTTAACTAGTTTAAACTTGTGACGCAAAGCTGCATTAAAGAACAGGCCCACAAAGATGTGGTGTACAGTTAGTAGGCAGTAGCAGCAAGTGCAAATGTGTGCATCTGTTTTGAATCATCAGGTATCCATGAGTGAGCCTAGTATGCGCTATGAAACATGAAATCATAAAAAAGACGGTAAAGAATAAATGATAGATGTACATTCCATCATTGATTTGAAGTACAGTCAAATTGTATCATTCTCTTAATAGTCAAATTGTATCTTCCTTGATGGGGAGTCTTATTCTTTAAGACTTTGGGGGTTGGCGTCCCCATGGCCCTAGCCTCTGCAGCTTTTCTTTCCACTACACATTGAGCTGCAGAACACTATACACATACTCTACACCAAAAACACTACACACTTTACAATACATACAATTTCACAATTATACAACAACATTCTACACAATTTCTTCTTATACATACATTCTGTGATGTTGCGACACCTTACGAAACGCAATTGTACGCCACTATCATGCCGATATGTGAACGGCTCTATGTAGTAAGTCTTGAACAATGTCCTCTGAGTATCTGGGCAAACCCAGTTGTAATTAGCTGTAGTTCCAGTTCATTTGCGCTTGCTGGAGTCACAGCACTGGTACTTATACGAACAAAATTAGTTTAGAAATAAATTCTATGATGGTTGGTCATCCATCTGAAAAAAACACCAAAAATCATAGTCTAGTGAAAAGGCCTTGCTCAGTGTTGGTCGGACGAGGATAATAATTCAGAAGAAATTAGTAATTTAAGTAGCGACAGAGTAAGTGTGAAATGTAAAAATATCAGATTTGTGGTACTTGAACAGTCAGGAAGGTGCTCCCTTCATAAGGTCTCGCCTTTCCTAATTAATAAGGTTATTATGACTTCAAGTGGTTCCCCAAAAAACATTAAGAAGTTGCAAGATGGATCGATTCTAATCGAAACATATAATGATGAGCAGAGTCAATCTACCTTACCTCTCCATAATGTGGGCAGTATAAGTATAAGTGCAGAATGCCATAAAACACTTAATACAAGCCATGGAGTAATTTTTTGCAGAGACCTTATGGAGATGTATGTAACTGAAATAGCTGATGAGCTTCGAATGCAAGACATTGTAGAAGTTAAACTTATAATTGAACAGCAAATAGAAACAAAAGAACCAACACCTTCTCTTATTCTAACGTTTAATCTTCCGATATTACAAAAGAAGATTAAGGTGGGTTACCTCTCGGTTCGAGTAAGACCATTCATACGTAACCCACGGCGATGTTTCAGATGCCAAGGATATGGTTGCACTACAACATCTTGCCTGAAAACCAAGATCTGTGCTAGGTGCGTGAAAGAAGGCCACAATGATACTAACTGCGTAGAAGATGAAAAATGCGTGAACTGCGGTGGTTCACATACAGTCCGGATTGACTGTAATTGAGATCAATTGAAAATTGAGATAACTTTCAAAGAAGAAAAGGCAATTCTCAGAATCGCTTACTGAGCAGAAGCTTTCTTTTCCAGAGGCACACAGAGAATATAAAAACGCCATCAACTTTAGGAACTGGTTAAACCAGATGTGTCCTTTCCTGCCGCTACATCAAGGCAGGCTCCTGCAAACAGGTAATCAGCAGTGCGGATCCTGCAGCGAGCTTAAAAAACTTGTTCAGATATTATCTGATTAAGTTGCCTCATTTCAGCCATGATTTCAGAGCTGACTAAGATAAATGCTAAAAAGGATTTAGTTGTAGTTAGTGAATGCAACAGTGGGATCCCCTCAAAGCTCTTTTTTCCAAAACTTCGCCTGCACGGGCAGGAATAAATACAACAGGTGGTAAGCCACCAAATAAGCTCCACATTTAAGTGATCACATACAACAGCTTCCCCATAGGATGTCGTTCTCGTCTTCCCAGTTATCAAAATCTCTCCCCTCCAACTCCTTGTATACTTGAGGATATGGTAGAGGAACCGCCAGATCCCAGGGCATCAGATTTCCTTAAAGCCAAAAATTCAAAAAAAAAAAAAACTGGATTACCTATAACTAACTTCATCATATATTTCGTCATACATTTATCTATTTTCTTTATCTATCAACCTTTTATTCATGAATATAATTCAGTGGAACATTAGAGGTCTTAGATCCCACAATGAAGGTTTTAGAGTATTGATGTGCATATGAACTATTAATAATGTGCCTCCAAGAAACCCATCTACTACAAAAAGATTTGGTAACAATCAGAGGCTATACGTGTGAGTGATACAACTGTCTTGTAGATAGTAGAGAGATTGGTGGTGTTTCTATTTTCATGTGGAATGAGGTGTCAGCTACAAGGATATCACTGAGTACCTTAAGGTCATCACAAGTAGATGACCTTTACGGTAGTGATAATAGGCCAATCATTATAGATTTTGAAGTCGATCTTAAGGTAAATAAAAGATGACTAAGATGGATTGTTGAAAAGGCAGACTGGAATGGTTACCGCAGTGACTTCCATCACAGTATGATGGTGGTGCAGGCGCCATTGATGAACTTTCCTCCTTTAGCGTCTCTGATACTTAAGAATACAACACCATTTGCAGTGGCAAATAACTTGGCAGAATGTTTCCAGTCGGTTTCCCTCACCACAGCATGTAGTGATGAATTTCAGAGGTACAAATTACAAATGGAATTATTTTCTTTAAACGTTGGTGGTTCTGTCAGTGAATTAAACACTCCATTTTCATTTAGCGAGTTGTTACACGCACTTACAAACTCACTAGAAGACACCTCCCCTGGATCTGATAACATTCGTTTCAGCATTCTCTCACATCTTCTTTATTTGGCGCTACAACACTTACTGTGTATTTATAATAATTTATTCTCCTCCCAAGTTTTCCCTTCAGTCTGGTCAGAAGCCATTGTCATACCAGTACTTAAACCTGGTAAAGATAAAGCAAACCCCTCAAGCTACTGCCCTATTTCCTTGACAAGCATGTTAGGCAAAATAGAGAGAATAGTAAATTGCATACTTGCATGGTATTTGGAGAGACATGGCCTTTTATCTCCAGAACAGTGTGTAGTCTCTTGACAAGGACAGTATTCCATTGACCATTTGGAATCATTGAAATCAGCTATTCAAAACGCTTTCCTTCTCCGCTAGTGCCTCATAGCTATCTTTTTTGATATTAGAAAAGCATATGATAGAGCCTGGCGACGTGGTATTTTTATCACCCTTAAAGAATGGGGAATCAAGGGCAATATGCCTGCATTTATTAGGGGTTTCTTGTATGATCGAACATTCCGTGTTTGGGTTGGAGATTATCTACCGGGTAGTATCATCTTTGAGAATGGAGTGCCTCAAGGAAGTGTTTTTAAGGTGCTACCTTATTTTCTATAGCCATTAACAATATTTCTAAATGTGTGCAGCCACCAGTTTCATGTTCATTATTTGTTGATGATTTTGTTATATATGTTACGTCCCGTTCAATAGCCACAGCAGAGAGACTACTACAGTACACAATATCTCGCCTTGAAGCTTGGTCCAGGGTTACTGGCTTCAACTTTTCAAACAAGAAAACTAAATGTGTAGTCTTTTCTCAGCTACGGGACCTTTCCATTCCGCAAGTATTTCTTGATGGAGAGCTGATTGCTATCTCTGATAAGAGATTTCTAGGTTTAATTTTTGATAGCCGTTTTACATGGTCAAACACATCAAAGAATTAAAAGTAAAAAGTTGCAAACTTTTAGACGTGTTTAGAGTTCTTAGCAACACAAATTGGGGAGCCGATCGGTCAAGCATTATATGCTTTTATTATTCTTTAGTGAGTTCTCATTTAGATTGCTGTTTTGTCGCCTACTCTTCAGCGTGTCACACTGTACCTAAAATGGCTTGAACTGGCCAACTTGGTCAGTCATACACGATTTTTACTGTGAAGTAGTGATTGTGAAGTCCAGTGATTGTGAAGGTATTGTGCATTTGTTTGTGACGTGCGCGTGCGATATCCATAATTGTTGTGTCAAGTTCCATAATTGTTACGATTTTGGCATAATGTCACAAAAACGTAAAGTTGATAGCGAGTGCAGAGTTTTTCAGTCTAAATGGGAAATTGCATATTTTTTCATAGAATGGAAAGGTAAACCACTGTGTTTGAT
>JAAAKQ030236819.1:0-11172 GCA_010016005.3 Zanna intricata | reverse complement strand
TAAGTCGGTCGCCCCTTTCATTCCTGTTACCCAACCCGTATTCACCCACAATATTTCCTTCCTTGCCTTTTCCGATGTTTGCATTCCAATCTCTAACTATTATTAATTTTTAATCCCTTTTACATATTTAATTGCTTTATAAATTTCTTTGTATACACACTCCACCTCATCATCATCATGGGCATGGGCAATTGTAGGCATATAGACGTTAACAATTGCTGTTGACTTGGGCTTTGATTTTTTTCTTATGACAATGACTCTATCGGTAAGCTATTTGAAATACTCTACTCTCATCTCTGTTTTCTTGTTCATTACAATGCCTACTCCTGCTTGACCAGTATTTGCTGCTGAGTCTAATTAACATCGTCTAACTAACATTAAATATATAAATTATATGCAATTATACACGCAATGGCGCAGTAGACCTCATGCACTGTAGTGGTAGACTTCATGATGATGGTAGATCGCATTCTAAAGTATAAAGTAGTATCTAGATATTTAAAAATTAAATACAATTTTTTTTTATTACAATGATATTTATTTATTACAAATGATAAAATGAACCTTTGAACCCTTTGTTTTGACTGTATTAAATGTTCGAAAATGTCACCATTGACATCGATGCACTTTTCAAATCGTTTTGTTAAATTTTGTGTCGTCAACCTAATTTTATCTTCACGTTCCTTGCTAAGGACAGCAGTATTGAGAATACAAACGATCAGTTTATTAGTATTTTATACCTCGTATTTCAACCACCTTCATCCTTAATAGTATTCTAAGGAAGTAATGTCTAGACAAATTCTTAAGAATTGCTTTACTTCATTTTTTAATTTTGTTCGTGCTTCATCAAGTTAATGGTACATTTCAATTCGTTTCGCCAATGAGAAATTTTCAAACGCTGAATAAAATTCATAGTTTAAAAATTCCAGATAATTTCTCTTCGTGACACGTTGTTATAGTATGAAAGAGCCTATTAATTAGTTGTTGATCATGCCACATCAAACGTTTCACTGAAAATCGTTGTTAAAATTTGGTTCAACAACAGCATGTTGATTTTTTTCAAATCATCTATATGAGTTCCGTTTATACCATACGAGTAAAAGAAGCTTCATCCGAAAATAGTGTGAACAGTACTAAGTAGTAATTATTGTTAACCCATTGACAAAATTGCAGTCACCTGAGATGATCATGAAGCTGGAAATGTTGAACATCCTGAGCATGTTAAGGACGCAGTCGTGAACATGCAGTGACCTTCGTACTTTACATTTTGTGCGTTGAGTTGTGTAGAACATTATTCTTCAACATTCTTCTTCATGTGCTCGTTGTAGGTCTAAGCTGGTACTACCTAAAGAATATTTTTTCTTTCATTCAAACACTAGCTGAAGTTCAAATGAAACATAATCGCAAGAATGCGTATAATTCCCAGGAAAATTAATAAAAATCACCAAAATACTTTAGGAATATGAACTCCTCATCCAAATATAAGGTTAGATAACAAAGTTTACGCATTTATTACTCGTTTAACAGAGTTATTATAATTTAAATCTAAAATAAAAGACGTTTTTTCAATACTGAATTTTTCTGTTTTACGTAAAATAATTAAGTTAAAACTACGGAAGATATATTTCTGGAAAATGTTTTATTAGATTTTCAGTAAAAAAAGGTAAGAAACCAATCATGTTGAGCCTTTAAAAAACGCCTTAAAAATTCCAATATTTCCTAATTTTCCTGGGGGAAGTGAAATCCAAACGTAATCTTTCGCTTGCTGTAACTCTGTAACAAAGCGTTTTGAAACATGTTTCTATGAACATTTTTCTTATTTCATAGTCTAGAATTAGTCCCCAAATTATTTACCTGTCCTTCTGAATCAACCTGAATATTGAAACGAAATATTGATAATAACAATTATTAAATGAACTTAAACTCGGACCTTATTTTTGAAATATCAGGATTCTGAATAACAAACAAGTTCAATTATAACTGTATATAAAACAGTACATCGCAATCTATAAAATTTTTTCTATATTCTCATTTATAATTTTTTTATTATTTCATTTTAAAATTTCCATTGCATCCAAGTAAATATATATCACATTAAATTTCATACACAAATAAGAAATAATTTAATTAAGATCTTTACTATCCTTAAAAGTGGAACTGAAGGAAGTAATACGTAATTGATATTTCCTCATTAAGCTTTACTATGATGTAACGTACACAAAGCAGTTTTATAGTATAGAGTATGATTGAGTTACAATAACAACGACGACAAGAGTAAGCAAATTATAATCCTGAAGCCTACAGTTTATTTCAGGTAACTTTGTTTAGGAATTCCTTTAGGTTCCTTCGTTTCTTCTTTCTAAAATAATAATGTGTGTATTGTATTACGTCTTAACTTTACCACACTAGAATATGATGTTTTAATTAAAATCCAGCAATAAATGATAATCGAGAATAGAAAGCAGGAGAGGAAAGGATTAAACTTTAATCCTTATGGCTGGTTTCTAACTGCAGGACTTTCTATGTAGAAAGTCCTGTAGTTTAACAAATGTTGTAAACAAATTTATATTATATTATATTAAACCACTGCTCCATACTCTCCATGATAAGAAAAAAAGAAGAAAGTTAATCGAAGTCTGTTGCTAACAGATGAGGCTGGTATAGCAATAAAACTTTGAAATTGAGTAATACAGAAGTAACAATGGTTTATTCGTGAAAAGGTACACAACAGGTATTATTTTGCAAATGTCTTATGGTAACAGTCATTAAATCTAACGACAAGAGTATAAAAGAAAGAGAGTGAGAAGTAATTCCTGAGACAGATAAACAGATGGGTATGAATGACTCACCATTAAAACATTAAAAATTCTCACATTTAGTAAGAAACTAAAGAGCTATTATTTATTCCTGGAAAGTAGACAATAAACGTAAAAGAGAGAGTTCAGAAACTACGTCTGGCGTTCTACCGTATTTTAAACCACCTTCCTTCTCTGTCATCTTTATTATGTTTCTTTCTACCTCCCCTTCACAAAATAAAAAATCCATCAAATATTGTTATTACAAACTGTCTGATTAACACAAAAATCATGATACATTACTGTTTTATTTTTTCTTTTACAAATAAACTTATTTTTTTAAGTATTAACGTTAGTTTCATTACATGACTATTCGCTTTGATACGCCCATTTTTTGAAAACTAATTTTTTATTTAAATTTTTAATTAAAAATGTATATATATTAATTAATAATTAATTAAATTTAAAAAAAAAATTTTTAGTGATTAATGTTTTTAAATCAAGGTAAAAACAAACAATAAATATCAAAAATTTGAAAAAAAAAATTACTACCAAAAAAAAACGTTGGTGTTAGACATAGAGTAATTATAAGATAATTAAAAAGCGTGCAGATAATAATTTTGTAGATGGTATATATTTTTTTTCAAATTTGTTAAATTTATTTAAAAACATATTTACATAGCCTATGGGCACTTCCAGTAACGTAAGGATTCCAACACGGGATCATACATCCAAATCGATTCAACTGTTTAGTTGCTACTGTGAAATAAACATTCATAAATGTAGATAAATTACACTTTTTTTTGGGCAGTCGTGTAAAAACAAAAAACCCCTGACATATTAAGAAAAATTAATTCTCTCTTATCCACATAAGAATATCAGACAGTTTTTTCATCATTTTACTATCCCAAAAAAAAAAAAAAAAAAAAAAAAAAACTTTTTTGGTTCGTTTGAATTAATTTCTTTGTACCATTTTATGTTATGAATATTCGTTTTCTAACTCTTTGGTCGAAAAAAAATCAGAAATATTTTACTTAAACGAATTAGTACTTAATTTTGGAAATTGCAACCTACGACCAGAATACAATTATTTGTAAAATAATTCTCATTGGATGAGGTGGTATAATAATTTTTCTAATATTTTTTTGTCTTCATTCATTTGACTGGTTTGATGCAGCCCTCCAAGATTCCCTATCTAGTGCCAAATTTTTATTTCGATGTACCTCCTACATTCTATATGCTTAACAATTTGTTTTATATATTCCAAATGTTGCCTTTTTTTTTAACCTCCGTTACCACTGTTAAGTATTTCTTCAGAGGATGAGATGAAGGAATTGTAGCGTGTGGAAAAATCCCGGTCTATGCCTGACCGGGATTCAAACCCGGGACCTCCGGATGAATGGTCGAGACGCTACCATTCCGCCACAGAGGCCGACTCCAAATGTTGCCTGACTGCACAATTTTTTCCATCTACCTGTCCCTCCAATATCAAATCGATTATATCAGGATACCTTAATATGTGGTCTGTAAGTCCGTCTCTTCTTTTAACTATATTTTTCCAAATGCTTCATTTTTCATCGATTTGCTGCAACACCTCATCATTTGTCACTTTTTCCACTCATCTGATTTTTAACATTCTCCTGTAACACCACATTTTAAATGATTCTAATCTATTCTATTTTTTTTCTTTTTTTATTTCTTAACCATGTTTTAAGTTAAAAATTTTACAATATTTGTTCTGACGAAGCAGAGATCTCTTCGATAGAGCTCAATAAAGATACAGAGAGAAAGGAGTACAAAAAGCTGAAACTGAATGAAAAGTTATTTTTCATAAATAATTATTTTTAGTCCTAATTTATCATAAAACAATATAACGTGTTTGTCGCTAATGACAAACTAACATAATAAATATTTATTTATTGTACAATTTAATTTAAGAAAATAATAGTTAATTACTTATTTACTGTGTTGTCATGCATTCTTATTTTGTATTCACTAAAGTGATTGCTCTCTCAAACTTAACTTCAATGTTTTTACGGTACTTGGAATTAAGTTAGAACAAGTTTAAATAGTAATTTAATACTGGAAAAACTTTTATATTTACTGTTTGTGAACAATTGAGTTGAATTAAGTTCATAAATTTAATTGAGGTGAGATTAGAAGTACACATTTTGAAATTTAATTTTAAAAAACTATTGTCTCAATAAAGAAAATAATTTTTTTTGTTAATATTGTGGTAAAACTTAATAAATAACATTTTTTCTTATTTATTTTTATTATCGCTTTATTTTAACTGGGTTAGAGTCGTAATTTTAATAAAAAAATACGAAATTATTATTTCTTAAAATGATAAGTAGTACTTTATGTACTTTACATCAATCAAACCTAGTAAAAATAAATTTTTTTGAATCTATAAGCTTTTACTTTCTCGGCGAATATAGAAAGAATAGCTATTATATTAAATAGAAAAGTACGGTAATTGTGCTAAAAATGAGGTACCGGATTTTTGTAAATCATTATATTTTAAGGTCCAACTACTTCATCTACACAAAAAAAAATACATTAATTCATGTGCGTACATATGTATGTATGTTTGTGTTTGTAATCCAAATGGATTTTCTACAAATTTGCTCAAATATTTCTATACATGATACTCTTTTTCCAAAATCGAAGATTTTTCGACTTTTGGGACGTTGAGTATTTTTGTGATCAGTACTCCTCATTCATAGTATATGAATTTTTGAGTTTTTGAGTTTTATTGTGAAATGTTTTAACAGACTGACAGTTGAAATAAAGTAATTTAAAAAAATAAGTAAAAAAAAAAAAAGAATAGAAAACATTGTCGATCGTTATTTTGAGCACGATATTATTTGGAACACCGAGTCTATACATGGCTGTTGAAAATATTCTTCTATTTCTTCATAATATGCCTTTTATTTTTGTGTATTTTAATTTTATAATTTTTTTTTGAATAACGTCAAAAAATTAAAAATAGTTGTTTGAAACCAGGTCAAACCTGTTCTTTTATTGTGTGCTTAGAAATGCTCTACAAATGTATAAAAATGATTTCAGGCATATAGTAGGCTTAAACAATCAGAAAACCGAGATAAAGTACCTCTTTTTCTATCTGTTTATCCTCCGGAACTACCGAAAGGTATTACTTCAGAGGATGAAGTAGGATGATGTGTATGAATGTGAATGAAGTATAGTCTTGTACAATTTCAGGTCGACCACTCCTGAGAAGTGTGGTTAATTGAAACCCAACCACCAAAGAACACCGGTATCTATGATTTAGTATTGAAATCCGTAAAAAAATAACTACCTTTACTAGAATTTGAACCTTAGAACTCCCGACTTCGAAATCAGTTGAGTTGCGACGTCGCGTTAACCCAGACTAGACTAGCCCGGTGGGCTGAGATTAATCACCTAACAATAGCTAATTAAAATGAGTCTCGTACTTTCACCGCATCATTCCTCAAGGGAGGATTAAGTAATCGCTCTATCAAAAGACGATAACAATTATCATAATGGTAATTCTTAATTTTTAACGGAACTTACATATATGAGAAACTACTGTAAATTTTCGTAAAAATAAGCACGCTCTTTTTGACGTAACTACGTCACAAACTGAGACAAGAAGGTATCACAAGATTGAAATTAAATCAGATCTTTGTATCGTTTGGTCAGTTATTACAATTTTTCCTGGAAAAATGACAAGTAACAATTATATTCGCTTGTTGATTACTATATTCTGACATTTGAATATAATCTGATGTAAAACTTTTTGTATCCATGTACTCATGAAAATTATATAACAATTCTCAAGAGTAATAAATATTCTACTTCAAACTTAATATAGAAAATGAAGAACATGAAGACTGACATGGTTTCCCCTGATTCAAATATCTTCTCTGACAAATCTATAATTCTCTCTAAATCTTCTATGATTCAAATATCCTCTTGGACATAAAATACAAGTAAACTAAAATATAGTTATTTAGCTCTACAAAAGACCTAACAGTTTGATAAAGTTATATTAATTTTAGATGTAGCAAAATTACTAACTATTTTTTGTGTAGTGTCCATAATTAATTTTATTATGGACCTTATGAATTTTAATCTAGATCTTTTATATCAGTTTAATCAGGTAGTTTTTTAATTATGTAAAAGAATTAAGAAAACTAAAATAAAACAATAGAAATAATAAATAACAAAAGTAAATTATTATTAAAATGTTTTTTTTTTTATTTCATATTTTAACGATATCGTTTTTATTAATTTTTTTTTGTTAAACCTATAAATACTGGACGAAATTTTGTTATTATAACAGCAGCGGCGATGGTAGCAAACAATAATTTTTATAGGGTAAGATTATAAATAATATAGAGTATTGTGGTTTTATATGTAGCAGAAAAAACAGATAAATAGGTTTAAAATATAATTTATGGTGAAATAGGGTATGAATTGGAACTAGATTTTTTGTGGAATTAAACGGTTAAATTGGTGATAAATTAAAATATGTATGCGGTTTTTTTTAACTGCAGGTGACATGGGTAGATAGGGATACTGCGGTGAACAACGATACCGGTTGTAAATCCTGACAAACGTTAAGGACAGAATGACCCACAGTGAAATCGTCCCAAACATAAATTTCAGAAACTGATTCAAATAAGTTTTGATAAACAATTTTCAATTATAATACTCTTTTATGATAAAAATTTAATTAATAATAGATGCGCAGTTATGAAATTTGATAGTTTAATTAAAAGAAGCTGCAAGTATTTTCAGATGGAAATATAAATATAAAACATACATCATAGTAGTATTATTTTATCTAATATATTTTTCACTTACTGCTTAGGATTTATTTTTAGTATATATATCGAGCCATGACCATAATGGTTGCAAGTAAATGACATACATAAGAAACTTTAAATTTATATCCTTAACAAAAATAAAAACCATTTACCTTGGATAAATTAGTAGTGAAGTGGTTTCCCTTTGTCTTCTTCATTAAGCCAAGTATTCTGATATATACTTATATGACATACTGACATGTACAGTACATGTCAGTTAAGTAGATGATATTCAGTCCAACATGTTTTATATATATTAATTTTATTAACCTCAGTTTTTTTTTTTTTGTACAAGATTTATTGAAGTTGAATATTCAGAATAGAAATTGATTAAACTAAATGGAATTAACCTTTATTTAGGATTTATACGAAATTAAATTAAACTGTAGTAAGATTTTAGATAAGAAAACTTAATTTTACTAAAATAATAATTAAAATTTTTAATAACTGAAGTTTTGTTCTGGCCACAATTTCAAACAATATAATGAAATTTAGACCTACATAACTGTTTAATCAGGCAGTTCTTCAAATTATATACAATAATTACGTAAAATAAATAAAATAATAGAAATAATAAATAATAAAAAAAAAGATAAATTATTATTAAAATGTTTATTTTTAATTTATATTTTATTGAATTAGTTTTTAATGGATTTTTTATGTTAAATAAATAAATACTGGACGAAATTTTATTATTATGTCAGCAACGGTGATGATAGCAAACAATATTTTTTTTATAAAGTAACATTAGTAATATTGTATTGTGACTATTTGATTTAAGCCAGTTGTCTAAATTTAAACTTTTCATTAAAAAAAAAAAAATTAATTCATTGGAAATACCTCTTAAAATATAAGATTGTTTAATTGTAACCAATTTTTGGTTACATATCATATTTCTTTTGTTGAAAGTGATGAGTAATATTTATACGAAACAGTTAGAAGAAAAGCAATATAATTATGTAAACCTTGTTTATCTGTTTAGCCTCCGGAACTATCGTAAAGTATTAATTCAGAGAATGAATGAGGATGATGTGAATGAAGTGTAGTCTTGTACAATCTCAGGTCGACCACTCCTGAGAAGTGTGGTTAATAATTTCTAAGCCTATATTTTACAATAAAAATGCTTTTTTACTATTCATTTAAGAGACGCTCCGAATTACTGGCCCTATGTTCTTATTGTATACTCAAATAACAGATGAAAATATCATACAAGAGCATAGATTTGTTATATATTCAGCAATATTAATCTAATTTATTATATTATTTAAAAAGACAAACAGTATATCGACAGATAAACTGTGCTACTCTAAATGAAAGTTAGACAAATATTATACTTTATTGACACTTCCATAAATAAAATTAATTCTAGGTCTTGTAAAATCTCTAAGGATTCCGTGTTTATTCCATGGCAAATTTAAAATGAAATATTTTTTCGACTTTTAAATACAAGACGAGATAAAAAGAAAAATATAGTTGTAGTAATATAGTTTTAGTTTGTAAAATGTATAATGTGTAAATCCTCAATCAATTTCTCTTTGATAGCGTAATGAACGTTTCATGTCTTCATTGAATAAAAAATTCTAAATAAAAACGAAAGCAGAACTATGAGGTTAACAAAAATTTTATTTTATTGTCGAAAAAATATATTGAAGTAGAATACAGAAAATTTGTAAGACATTTAAAAAAAATTATATATAAATCACAATTTCAGATAAAATAGGTTACTTGAAGTGTATTTTTTTATAACTTCCCACTTTAAAAAAAAATTGTTCATAATAATTTCCATTGTGTTACAACAGAGTGACATAAACGTATTCTAAATGAAATCTTATCTAAAGCTCTTGATCTGTTTTGGTTTTTATTTTTTTTCAGAAGGTCTAAACTGTCGTTTAATTATTTTCGCTTTACGTCAGTAAATAGCTTTAATTTATTTTACAATTAAATGATGGTAAATTTTATTTATTATAATGACTGTAAAGTAAATATATTTTCAAAAAGAAAAAAATACATTCTTAGAATTTTAAAGTAAATTTATCAAAAATAAATCGAATATTTCTTTCCTTAGATCTCATAATTTTTAGATAGTATATATTTAAAAAAAAAAATTTTCTTTATGAACACGATATGATGGGTGAACATAGAAAGTATAAGAATGCCAGTGCTGAAGAAGGTAAACAGAACTATCAACGGTTAAGAAATACCATAAACAAGAAGTGCAAATTAGCGAAAGAAGAGTGGATTAAAGAAAAGTTTTCAGAAGTAGAAAGAGAAATGATAATTGGTAAAATAGACAGAGCATACAGGAAAGTAAAGGAGAATGTTGTGGTACTTAAATTAAAAGCCAGTAACGTGTTAAATAAAGATGGAATATCCATTTATAATCCGAAAGAAAAGGTCGATAGATGGGTGGAATATATTGAAGAGTTATATGGAGGAAATGAATTAAAACAAGTGCTACCGAGGAAGAAGAGGAAGTTGAAGAGGATAAAAAGGGAGATTCAATACTTAGATGTGAATTTAAAAGACCGTTAAAAGATCTGATGGCAGAAAGGCTCCTGGGATAGACAGGATACCAGCAGAATTACTGCGCAGTGCAGGCGAAGAAGCGATAGATAGATTATACAAACTAGTATGTAATATTTATGAAAATGGCGAAGTTCCGTCAGACTTTAAAAAGAGTGTTATTGTCATGATTCCAAAGAAAGCAGGAGAAGAAAAATGTGAAGAATACAGAAAAATTAGCTTAACTACTCATGCGTAAAAACCTAGAATTCTGTACAGAATAATTGAGAGGAGAGTGGAAGAAGTGCTGGGAAAAGCCCAATTTGTTTTCAGGAAAAGTAAAGAAACAAGAGAAGTAATTTTAGCACCCAGATTAATAATCGAAGGAAGATTAAAGAAAAAATAACCGACATGCATGGCATTTATAGATTTAGAAAAGGCATTTGATAATGTAGACTGGAATAAAATGTTTGTATTTAAAAATATTATTGGTTGAAATATAAAGATAGAAAAATAATTGCTAACATTTATCGGAACTAAACTTCAACAGTAATAATCGAGAAAATATAAAAGAAGCAGTAATGAAAAAGGGAGGATGTTCCCTATCCCCGTTACTTTTTAATCTTTACACAGAACTAGCAGTTAATGAAGTAAAGAACAATTTAGCATCGGAGTAACAATGCAAGGTGGAAAGATAAGGATGCTACGAATTGCTGACGATATTACTATATCGTCAGAAAGTAAAAAAGATTTAGGAGAGAAACTTTGAATGGCATGGTTATGAAGTCCTGCGCAACAACTACTGCATAAAAATAAACAAAAACAAAATAAAAGAAATGAAATATAGTAGAAATAATGTAGGTGGACCACTGAATATAAAAAATAGGAAGAGAAAAGATTACTGAGGTAGAAGAATTTTGTTATTTGGGAAATACAATTACTGAATATGGACGAAGCAGGATCGATATAAAATGACGAATAACTCCGGTGAAACGAGCTTTCAGTCAGAAATATAATTA